>PVKP010035475.1:0-23267 GCA_004027715.1 Plecturocebus donacophilus | reverse complement strand
GGGAAAATCCTTTAGGTCGCAGGCGCGGAGGCAGGGGGCCTTCCGAGGCGGGGAGGATCCCTTAGGCCTCAGGCGGGGAGGCGGGGCTGGCAAAGGTAGGCGGAGCCCCAACGTAGGGAAGGCGGGGCCGGCCGAGGCTGTGAGAATCCCTTTGGCCGCAGACGGGGAGGCGGGGCTGGCTGAGGTAGGCGGAGTCCCGAGGCGGGGGAGGCGGAGCCTGGTCGGCGCAGGGAGAGTCCCTCAATGGGCAGGCGAGAAAGCAGGGCCGGGGCGGGGCCTACCGGGTCTCTAGAGCTGGGGGTTGGGCGGACCCAGCGGACCAGCGGGCCACCTGGGTCCTGTCGTAGTTGGAGGTGGCCTGCGGAGCTCAGTTCCCTCAGCGCCTGTAGCTTCGGCGGAGTCTGCGCGATGGGCGACCCAGAAAGGCCGGAAGCGGCCAGGCTGGATCAGGATGAGGTAAATATCGCTGTGGCTTCATCCCCCGCCCCGCAGTCACGCCCGCCCGTTAGATTGCAAGTTGCAGACAGCTGTAGGAAATGTTATTCGCCACGGTCAGGACAGGCCTGTCCGCCAGCCCTCGCCGCAGCCTGACTTCGATGTTGCGAGCGCCGGGGAGGCTGTGCCCGGGGAGGGCGGAAGAAGGAGTCCACTTTGGGTTTGCGTCCCGCTCCGCTGCTCTGCCCCAGAGCCAGCCAAGGACGACGCTCAGAGGCCTCAGGCCGGGGTGAGGTGTACCCCTGCGTTTATCCGCTTCACGCTCTCCCACCCTCCTTCCCTGTTTTGGAGCCCTGGCCAGGGAAACTGAGGCAAGGAAAGACTACTGGCGGCCGTGTTGGAGAGATGCAAACCGTTTGAGATGGTGACATGGAGTTGGAGAATGCGTGTGGAAATTGACACAGGTGGATGGGGTGAAGATGACGGGCAGAAGGGGACACGAAATCCTCGTGACCTCCTCCCAATGAAAAAATCAGGGTAGGAGGCCAGTTTTGCTCAGGCCCGGCTCCTTAACTAACTGAATCTTTGGGGTGTCACTTTCTTCCTTTATACAGTGGAAGTGATACTTCACAGAGGATTAAATAAAATGCTTTATGCAAAGTGCCACGAAAGTTGTAGGTGTTTAGTAAGCCTGAGTTGTTCGTCCTCTCCACAGATTTATGCTGTTAAAAGTACCTAAAGTAAATAAACCAGGATTTGTTAGACTGTAGGATTGTATGGTAGTTTAAACTGTTGATGTATAATTTTCAAATACTGTCATTTTGGAAATACTTCTAAGCCGTTTTTGAACAAGAGAAATGCTTTTTGTAGTACCGAAACCGGTTTCTGCGTGTGATATCTTTAATACTGTGAAGAATTGGAGGAAACAAATGTTTCCACCCCAAGAGAGTCATGCTTGGCCCTACATTTCTTTAGAAAGTTATAGATTCCAGGTTTGGGATTTTATTTTACTTGACTTGATTTTTGTAAGCATTTAGTAACTAATTAAACTGTAAATATCCCTCAAGCTTTTTCTTCCTGTTTTGAAATAAATGCATTTATTATCAACTTCCACACTCAAAGGGGAAAATTGAGACTATTTGTGCTAATGGCACCAGTAGTGATTCAGCCTTAACAGCTAGAAGTTAAGTGTTAGCTATTGCTCCTATCTCAGTGATACAGACCCAGACAGACAGAATTTTAGATTCAGAATGAATTTTAGTGAGCAGCTGGTCCAAAAGTTTTTAACTTGAGATACTAGGATGCCTTAAGCACTTTGTTTTTCTGGATGCCAGAATGCGTAATAGGAGGCCTGCATCAGAGTCACTTAGAGTATTTTGTAAAAAATGTAAATTGCTGGACCCACACCCCAAACATAGTGAATCAAAATCTCTTGAGATCTGCATTTTTAACAAGTACTTCAGGTGATCCTGGTATACGTATTAAAACAAACAAAACCCTACTGTCTTAAAGGATCCATAGATAGGCTAGAAGTGGCTTTATAAATCTCCTGAAGTGGTGTGTAGATTTTATATGTGCAGATGTAAATCTTCTGAGAAAGGGCACCATAGTTTTTGTCAGTTTCTCAGAGTTAACTGTTGCTAATCTAATTCGTAGTCTATTTTCAAGATAAAGTTAAGGCCAAAAAACATTAAATGGCATGCCCAGGATTCAGTAGAGGAGCTGAATTTAAAACCAAGTTCTTGCACCTGGGCCGGCATCCCATTTGTTTTGTCAGATTTTGTGAGAATGGAAGAATGAAAATGATACTTAGAAATAGTGTATATGACTATGACAACATGCAGATATTGTACAGAAGTAGAAGAGACATAAAGGCAAAGAAACAGAAGTGTTGGAATTGGGGCTGAATGAGAGGTAGGAGCCATGTATGATGCCAGTTTAGATTGGGACATCATAAGTGCTTGCTGGAGAATCTTGACCTAAATTTTCCTGACATGCCCAGGCATGTCTTCCAACTAGGTGACCAGAAATTGAGTCAGTCAGAAACTGGAAGTACCATTTTGGAAAATACAGTAGAATGTCACTAAGGAATGCCTACTGCTAAACTTTATTTCAAATTCTCATCACTTTACACCTGTGCACCTACAATAATTTGATAGTTTCTCTATCTCCTGTCTTAACTGCCATTTAATCCTAACTACTATTGCCAAGTCAATCCTTCACAGAGTGCCTCTGTGTCACTGACCCTGCGCCCCCAAAAAGACTCCCAACAGGGTCTCAATTCCCACAAAAAAGCCTGGCCAACGCCTCAGGATGGCAAAGTCTTGTTGAAGCTGCTTTTTTTCATGCTAACTGCCACATCTTAATTCAGATTCTCATTTCCATCTTTGAAATTGGTTCCTTAGTTGCTAGGAAAATCTAGATTTTTATCAAATTAATCCTATACATGGGTTTCTGATGAGTCTTCCTAATACCACCACTATTCATGTTAATTCCCATTTAGAAACTCTCCATGACTATCTGTACCCCCAAATCTGTGGAGTACAGATTTTCAAACTGTACCCTGCAATGAATGCCAGCACCTGGGGTTGGGGGCAAATGGGGAGAATTGGAGTATGAGCCTTTTAGACCTCCAGTGTTTGAAAATCTTTGGCCACAAAGTTAATTCCTAACTTCTTAGTCTGCTTTATCTTAAGAGTCTGGATCCTTTGCTTTAGCCAAATCACATTATTCCTACTTTTGCTTTTCCTTGTCCTGCATCCGTTTCAGTTGATTTTAATCTCAGCTGGCTCCTCTTCTTTCATCTGCCCTTTAAATACCGGCTGGATTTAAATACTGCCCTTTAAATTCTCTAAGGCTGGATCCTCAGTTGTCTTGTTGCTCTATATGTTCTCCCTGAATAATCACATCCATTCCCTTGGCAACCACTAATGGGAGCTCCATCACTCCTGTGCTATAGTGTTATATATATATATTATTTTTTTTTTTTCTTGATACAGAGTTTCACTCGTTACCCAGGCTGACCTCGGCTCACCGCAACCTCTGCCTCCTGGGTTCAAGCAATTCTTCTGCCTCAGCCTCCTGAGTAGCTGGGACTATAGGTGCGTGCCACTACGCCCAGCTAATTTTTTGTATTTTTAGTAGAGATGGGGTTTCACCATGTTGACCCAGATGGTCTTGGTCTCTTGACCTTGTGATCCACCTGCCTCGGCTTCCCAAAGTGCTGGGATTTCAGGCATGAGCCACAGTGCCTGGCCTAGTGTTATATTTTTAACTGCTCACTGGACATTTTGAAACTGAATTCATTATCTTTTTTAATGACCTAGTCAACTTTGTAAGGATACTGTGTAACTTTGTTGTCTCTTGGGTTGGTGGGAGGAGTTAAATTAAACTTCTGTTAAATATCTAATGTGAGAAGCAAGATTTTTGTCTGATTTATTCATTTATTCTCCAGGTACTGAGCACTTTCCGGGTGCCTTTTAGTTCTTGTTATCACCCAGTTACTGGAGCTGGGAGCATCAAGGGCAACTCTTCCTTGTCCCCTTGTCCCAAATCCAAATTTTTAGCAAGAATAATTCATTCTACTTCTGAATATCTCTTAAGTTTTTTGTGTGTTTCTAGTTCAGGCAAGAGATGGGTAGTACAATAATCTTTTCATTGTTCTGTCTGCCTCCAATTTCTGTTCTAATCTAGCCGTGTTTCTACAAAAGCGATCTTAAAACACAGACCTGATTATGTTATTTGCCTAATTAAAAACTTTCAGTGGCTCCCAATAGCATACGTGTTAGAGGTGTTAGATGCCAAAGTGTTTTATATCAAAGACCACTTTGACCTCCGAAATTAAAAAAAAATCAGATTACTACTAAACAATTTTGCTCCTTAACCCTGTAAAATATATAGATACCCATGAGCTTTAGAGTTTCTGTGGCTAGTAGGCTGCTCTCTCGTACACCCATATATTTATTTTTGTTTTATTTTGTTTTTTTGAGATGGAGTCTTGCTCTGTTGCTCAGGCTGGAGTGCAGTGATCTTGGTTCATTGCAACCTCTGCCTCATGGGTTCAAGCAATCCTCCTACCTCAGCCTCCTGAGTAGCTGGATTAGAAGCATGTGCCACCACCCGAAGCTAATTTTTTGTATTTTTAGTAGAGATGGGGTTTCACCATGTTGGCCAGGCTGGTCACAGACTCCTGACCTCAAGTGATCCCCACCTACCTCAGCCTTCCAAAGTGCTGGGATTACAGGTATGAGCCACCACACCTGGCCAGCCACCGCGTTCAGAGGCACTGATATATTACTGTTTCCACTAGGGGCTGGGCGAAGTGGCTCATACCTGTAATCCCAGTGCTTCGGGAGGCTGTGGCAGGAGGATCGCTTGAGGCCAGGAGTTCGAGACCAGCCTAGGCAACATAGCGAGACCCCCATCTATACAAAAAATTTTTTTTTAAAAGTTAACTAGGTATAGTGTCATGTGTCAGTAGTCCCAGCTACTCTGGAGGCTGAGGCAGGAAGTTCCCTAGAGCCCAGGAGTTTGAAGCTGCAGTGAGCTATGATCACACCACTGCACTCCAGTCTGGGCAAAAGAGCAAAAAAATCTTAAAAATATATATATTGAAACTAGAAAATGTAAGTGATACATTATGGTGTGTAATATTCAAAACACTTGGGGCTTCAATCAGCCAAGTTTAAAAAAATAAAAAGCTTTGACTTTATGGCAGAAGATTAGTGAAAATAAATATAAATGTATGTGTTTAGGCTGGGCGCGGTGGCTCATGCCCATAATCTTAGCACTTTGGGAGGCTGAGGTGGGCAAATCACCTGAGGTTAGGGGTTTGAGACCAGCCTGGCCAACATGGTGAAACCCCATCTCTACGAAAAATACAAAAGTTAACTGGGTGTGGTGGCACACTCCTGTAATCCCAGCTACTTGGGAGGCTGAGGTAGGAGAATTACTTGAACCCAGGAGGTAGAGGTTGCAGTAAGCTGAGATTATGCTACTGCACTCTAGACTGGGTGACAAAGCAAGACTCAAAAAACTACTTGTTTAAGCCACATTGTTCTCTTATGATTCCTACCATTAGCCAATTTTCAACTACCTGTTTGGATCACTTTGAATGATAAGTTCTCTGCTGTATTATTGCCACTATAAAACTGTTTTTTCAATTTTGTTTGGCTTTGGAAAAAAAAATAAAAAGCTTGGTTCAATTCTGAAAAATCCATACAAATGGTTACAAGCTTTTTATTTGTTTTTTTAAACTGCCTATTTTTCACTCTCATGATATTCTTCAGTTAAGCAGAGGTACCAAGAGAAACTTTCATCTGAGGCCATCCAAAAAAAAAAAAAAAAAAAAATAACCTGGAAACACAAGTTTATGCATTGGTGATTTGCTGATTTCCTTTCTGTACAGTGGAAAACCTCTGTTTCAGTTATTTTTATTACTATTTTAAAAGGATGAAAACATTTAAAAGTAAAATTTTCTCCTGGTGATCATGACATTGGGGGATCACAGAGTTCTTCAGAGCACATTTGAAAAACCACTGGAAACTGCTCTCTGCTGCCTTTTAGGTTTCATCTCCTCCCATTGCTCCCATTGCCCCCACATACCGTGAAGTCCAGACTTAGAAAATTACTTCTAGTTCTTCAAAAATATCACATACCATCATATCTTTTTTTTTTGAAACGGAGTTTTGCTCTTGTTGCCCAGGCTGAAGGGCAATGGCGCCATCTCGGCTCACTGCAATCTTCACCTCCTGGGTTTAAGCAGTTCTGCTTCAGCCTCCCAAGTGGCTGGGATTATAGGCGCCCACCACCATGCCCAGCTAATTTTTGTATTTTTAGTAGAGATGGGTTTTCGCCACATTGGCCAGTCTGGTCTCGAACTTCTGACCTCAGGTAATCTGCCTGCGTCAGCCTCCTAAAGTGCTGGGATTACAGGCGTGAGCCACCATGCCTGGCCACCATCATATCTTTTTTCACGTTGTTTTTTTCTTCTAAAATATGGGCTCTTAGATCAGGTCCATAGAGGGTACCCTGGAGAGCCTAGAGTTTCAAGATACATGAACTTTCTGAAATTATATTTAAATGCATGTTTGTACACATATCTAACCACTATGAAATAATATGTCATCTCTAGCCCAGCTCAAAGGTTGATGTTGGTTAACCTCCTTCTCTTCACATTGCAAAATCCTTTGTAATACACTCCTAATCCAGCTTCTTCTCTTAACAGTCTACAGGTTATCAGGATAGAAAAGGAGAAGGTATATACAAATGTGACTTCCATTCTAACTTAAAGGTACTAGTCTTCAGCAGATCAGTTATTTATTATCATTTAAAAGCTTCATTCATTGTCAGGGCTTTTGGTGCTAAAGAGTGGCTACTTGTGGTGTCCTTCTCAACTTTCAATAACAAAAGTGTTGGAGTTCCAGCTTTCATACTTTCAGTATATCCCAAATTTCAGTCGCATAAATAGGAAGGGCCAGAATTTTGAGACCAGCCTGGGCAACACAGCATGACCCCCATCTCTACAGAAAATTTAAAAATTAGCCAGGAGTGGTGACGTGCACACATAGTCCTTGCTACTTGGGAAGCTGAGACAGGTGAATCACTTGTGCACAGGAGTTTGAGACTGCAGTGATCTATGATCACACTACTGCACGCTAACCTGGGTGACAGAGCAAGACCCAGTCTTAAAAAAAAAATGCTCAGGAATTTGTGGAATGAGTACCAACTACGTGCCAGGTACTGTGCTAGGCACAAGGGATTCTACAAGGGTGAAGATGGTTTTTACTTTCAAGAAGCATAGGAAACTATAGACAATTAACAGGGAATTAAATTGCAGTGAACTATGTATTTATATCTAGAACCTAACCCAGGCCTTTGGAGTGATGTGAAGACAGGGAAACATGATTGATTTTAGTGGTTATTAGGTTGTCTCACTGATGTGTTGTGGTCCTCTGTTAAATTAAAATTTTCTAAAGGTACCTAGAAATCTGAGCACCGGAAGAAGAGAAATTAGCAGCCCATTTACTTAGCTAACAGGCTTGACATAGTACTAAGCTCTGGGAACATCACAACAAATGCAAATTGGTTCCTCTTCTCCAGGGCTCAAGTGCTGTATCTGAGGAGTCCCACACCTTTAAACAAGTAGTTAAAATCAAGACAATCGCTACTATAATGGCAGTAGGTATAAAGCATGCAAGCTCCCCTGTATTTGCATAGTCATGCTTATATTTTGGGCTTTCTTCTTGATAAGCCTTAGCCTCCTCCGCTATAATGCTTGCTTTGGAGAGGTGACAATGGGTGGAGGCAGGAATAAGGAACATAACTGGCCTGTCACAGTAGAGGGAGACAGTTTGGGTTAGGAGTCTAGAATTTATATGTGTTCTAATCCTGATTCATACATGTTTAGATTATTTGTATGGATTTTGTTTATACTCATTCTCATGCATGTGCAACTCTTCTGATCCTCTTCTGATATTCTTACTGTTTAAAAAATATTTACGTGGCACCATTTACTCTTAGAGTGTAGTGATGTTTTGAAGCAGTATGAATATAGGTATGTGTTTCTCACTTTATTCACAAAGCTTTGAGACAGCCCACAGTGAGATCATCTGCAGTAATGTTAAAATGTAGATACCAGTAACAAATTGGAATACTGGAAGGTTAAAATGAACAAAAGTTAAGTTGTAGGTAATGGGTTTTCAGATAAGTATTAAAATGTTTCAGTGAAAAGTAGAAAGTCATGAAAATAAAGTAGTTTATACCAGTAGCTTATTCATTCCAGCATTCTATAGCAGAGAGGCTCTAAGGGACATTTTATTTATAAACTTAGAAATTTGCCTATCGTGACATTTATGGGTCTAGCTTTGTACTTATCTTCAGATTAGCAATAATTACAATAAATTGTTGAGTGCTTATTATATACTAGGCTTTGTTTAAAGCACTTTTCATCATCGGAATAAACCTATGAGGCAGGAATTATTTTACAGCTGAGGAAACTGAGGGTCAGAGAAGTTCAGCAACTTCCTATGGTCTCACACACCCTTCTAACAGTATTAGCTACCAGGCAACGGTAAGAATTCAACCCAGGCAGGCGGGCTCTCAAACCAATACTGTCTCCCTGACTTCCCTAGATGAATGTTTAGGTATGAATAAAGAGGAAATATCTATATAAAAAGGCTATTTGTGCTTTATTTTTCAAAGAGATCATCTTCAGATACCAACGAAAATGAAATAAAGTCAAATGAAGAGCCACTTCTAAGAAAGAGTTCTCGCCGGTTTGTCATCTTTCCAATCCAGTACCCTGATATTTGGAAAATGTATAAACAGGCACAGGCCTCCTTCTGGACAGCAGAAGAGGTACGTGGCATTGCCTTCATGAGCATTCATGTCCAGTAGTGTAGTATTCCCTTCTTGTTTTACAGGGTATTGAAAAACTTTAACTTATACATTGCAGCAGATCAGTTGTAGAAGTTAAGTTTTGAAATTACTGAGACTAAATACAGTGTTCTCAATGTTTCAGTTTAGATTACTATCTATAAACAAGTTTTCTGCTGCAACAATGATATCTGATTCTGCCAGATTTATATTTCCAATATATTTTAGAACCTTTTCATTTCTTTTCTTTTGAGACGGAGTATCGTTCTGTCACCCAGGCTGTAGTGCAGTGGCACAATCTCAGCTCACTGCAACCTCTGCCTCATGGGTTCAAGGGATTCTCCTGCCTCGCCTCCCAAATAGATGGGACTACGGGCACATACCATCACGCCCGGCTAATTTTTCGCATTTGTAGTAGAGACACAGTTTCACCATGTTAGCCATGATGGTCTCGATCTCCTGGCCTTGTGATCTGCCCACCTCAGACTTCCAAAGAGCTGGAATTACAGGTGTGAGCCACCACATCTGGCCCTGTTTTAGAACATTTTCTATTTTTAAACACACTTTTAGTTTAGCATGGCCAACTAAGGCTAGTCTGACTGGTCTTATAAGGTCAGTAGAATAAGTAAAATTGCAGCTGTAGTCAAAAAATGAGTGAAAGCTGTAGCAACCCTTCTTTCAGTTGAGAGACTTACCTGATTGTAGAAAAGTAGCTGCCACATGAAGAGTTTGATCTTCTTCTAGATGGTGGAATTCACAGTGCTGCTTCCAATTTGGCTGTGCCCTCAGCTACATCTAATGTGACAGATTTGCCACTAATAGATCAGCTGTAGAATACTTTTTGTTAATTCCACCTAGGAAATCATTTGCTGAACACAGCAAACTAGAAAATATTTGCTGGTTGATAAGGACAGTGGTCATGAAAATGACTGCCCTGTAGTCTAACTGAACAAACAGTTCTTGTCTTGATCTTTAAATATGATGGATAATACCTGTACAGCACTCTTGTTCTCTACAGGTATAGAACACTCTTGTTCTGTATCTGTATATGTTTGTATATGTATCTCTGTAGATAGATGTATCTATTTGGATAGATATATTTGAATCTATTTTTCAAGAAATTAATTCTATAAATGTAAACACATGCTAAGAATGCAGGCTCTGGGGTCAGACTGCCTAAGTACAAATCCTGTTCCACTACTTACTAGCTGTGGAACTAGGCAAGTTGCTTAATCTCTTTGTGTATCCTCGTCGGTAAATTAGGCTAATTGTACTTGGCTATTTGGGTTGTGAGGATTAATGAGATGTTTAAAATGGTAGTTGGCACTTAGTAAGCACTAAATAAGTGTAAACTATTATTTTATATACAGAAAGGGGGAAGATTTAACCTTTCTAGGTTAAATCAGAATGAACTAATGTTCAAAGCTTCCGTTACGCTAATTTTACCCACTTACCCATCTTTGTTATATTGTAGTGTTATATTGTCAACATCTTTGTTATATTATAGTTGACATATGGAGCAAAAAACCAACCACACAAAAACACCCAATATTTTCATACTGGGTCATAATGCTTGACACACTTGACTGTCCCTAACTGTCTGTGGTTTTTAGAAAGTTTTTTTGTTAGACATGGTTCAGAGAGCAGGTGGAATACACAGATGGCTTTTTTATTCATCACGTTAAAAAGGTACTTATGATTCTTAGGATTCTTGAGATTCATTTGGAAATTAACTTGCATCTTTTAGCAAAGGTAATATATGTCCTATAACAAAGAAAACTCTAATTTTTGAAAACTGACATTTGGTACATGTTTTGTAGGTTACTTATAGGAAGATTCAAATACATATTTTGAAGATAAACCAAACACATTTTTAGTTTTACGTATTTTTCATTTAAACAAATTATGTAAGTTACCATTTAATCAGCTTAAATGGTTGAGCTTAATTCTTAAATATGACTGATCAAAAGAAACCCTGATAAAAAGACAGTATATCTGGGTTTGGGACTTTTTTCTTTAAAGCCACTCAGGCACTTATGATAATTGTCTAGTTTGGAATCAGAATTTAAATGATGAAATCGAGAATTTGCTCGAATAAGAAAAAGCTAATCATCAAGGGAATATGACCAATGTATATAAATAAAATTTATAAGACCTTTGAAACTGAATGTTCAAAGAGCTAATTTTAATATTTAAGAGGAAGCATATTACAATATTAACATTTAATATCAAGCATATAATACCTAAGAGGCTGAGTGTATGGCTCACGCCTGTAATCCCAGCACTTTAGATGCCAAGATGGGCAGATCACTTGAGGTCAGAAGTTCAAGACCAGCCTGGACAACATGGTAAAACCCTGTCTCTACTAAAAATACAAAAATTAGCCAGGCATGGTGCAGGTGCCTGTAATCCCAGCTACTCAGGACATTGAGGCAGGAGAATAGCTTGAGCCCAGGTGGTGGAGGCTGCAGTGAGCCAACATCATGCCACTGTATTCTAGCCTGGGCAACAGAGTGAGACTGTCTCAAAAAATTAAAAAAAGTGGAGGGTTATAATATATAAGAACAAAGAAATAAGATGTCCTTTAGTTAAACCTGAGTTGAGCTTTTAATAGACCAGAACTTGATTTTTAGGTTGCATGTTTTAAAAGATGAAGACAAATATTTCCCTCACCCTGCTCTCTTGTATCCCTAGTGCTTAGCACAGTGTCTGATGTGCAGTAAGTGCTTAGCAAATGAAGAATAAATTAATGGGAAAAAGGGTTTTAGAAAATAATACGTGATTAAAAGGATGGGACATTAGTCTTTTTTGGAAAGGTCAAAGAGATTGAGGCTTTGTTAGAATAAATAAAAGAAGGGCAAAAGACAAGGACAATTACCTATTTCAAATGTTTATTTCAAATGTTTATGAAGTTAATTATGAAGAATATTTAAAATATCTTTTCTGACAAAATTGAAGTAGGATAGTTTCTCTGATCCCTTCGTGGGCGGAAACTGGAGTATGGGTGCTGGAGCTAGCTGGCTGCTTCCGTGCTGGCAGAGGCAAACTCCACTCACTTGAACTCATTTTGCTCAACCCCTTGAGGGAGGGGGCATGCAGCTGAGCAGGTGCAGGAGCTTGGGCGAGTGCTTTTGGGCACTGGCAGGAGGAAAACTCCATGCCGGCCTGGCCCCATGGCAGCATCTGTGGGGAGTACCCACAACCCTTGAAACCCCAGAAGGAACATGTTATAGTCAACCCTCTTTTAGCTTTTCCTGTCCGAGGATGGCTTAAGTTTTAACAGCTCAGTGTGCCCTCTGCCTTTTCTCATGAAGCATTTACTCTCTACAAGCGAGGACAGAGGGTCAGCGTGACAGCCTTTAGCATCTGCACCTGTGGCATCCGAGCTCTTGTTCAGCATCTAGGAAAAATCAGGTCACACGAACAAATCGAAGGGTGGTGAATACAGAGGATTTTATTGCCAATGAAAGTAGCTCTCAGTGGGAAGGGGAGCTGGAAAGGGAATGGAGTGGAAAGATAGTCTTCCCCTGGGGTTTGGCCATCCCCGGCTGACTTCTCTCCAAAGCAATGCTGTCAAGCTGTTCCCCTGAAGTTGTTTCTCTCCGATGTCCAACCATAGTCTCTGACTTCCAGCTGCCTCTCCTCTTCTCTCCTCTTCTCTGCTTGCAGAACCTGGAGTTTTTATGGGCCCAGGGTCAGGGAGAAGGGCGGGCCATGGGTGGTTTTGGGAAAGGCAACATTCGAATGGGAAAACAGGAATGCATGTTCTCTCCGCAGTTCCAGGATTGTGGGTGGAGCCCTAGCCGGGGACCACTTTCTTCTGCCCAGAATTTCCCTGCCTCCTGTCCCTATCAAAATGATATCTACATATGCTGTCTGGTGGTGTTTGGAGGTGGGGCCTTGGGAGGTAATTAGGTCATGTGGGTGGAGCCCTCATGAATAGGATTAGTGCCCTTATAAGAAGAGACATAAGAGATAAGAATCTCTCTCTCTGTCTCTGCTATGTGAGGATACAGCGAGAAGGTGGCTATCTGTAAACCAGGAAGAAGGCCATCACCAAAAACCCAACCATGCTGGTATCCTGATCTTGGGCTTCCAGCTTCCAGAAATGTTAAAAAATAATAATAAAAAAAAGGATGTTGTTTAAGCAACCCACTCTATGGTAATTTGTTATAGCCCCCAGAACTGACTAAGACAAGGTACATTTAAAAACAATTTTTGACTGGATTCAGTGGCTCAGGCCTGTACTCCCAGCACTTTGGGAGGCCAAGGCAGGCCAATCTCTTGAGCTCAGTAGTTTGAAACCAGCCTGGGCAAAATGGCAAAACCCTGTCACTACCAAAAATACAAAAAATTAGCCAGGCATGGTACCATGTGCCTGTGGTTCCACTTGTTCCTTTGGCAGCTGAGGTGGGAGGACTGCTTGAGCCCAGGTGGCAGAGGTTACAGTGAGCTGAGATTGTGCCACTGCCCTCCAAACTGGGTGACAGATTGAAACCACATCTCAAAAATTTTAAAAAAGAAAAATTTTAAATTGTACGTTTCACCAAATTCTAAAGTACATCTCCCTTAATTCCAAGGACTAATTCTAATGAACATTTTCACAAATATTTCCATTCCCATTGGAAGCCATCCCTATAAAGTGTTTTAAAAAACAGTTTGTTGGCACCTCTGGTGGCTCACACCTGTAATCCCAACACTTTGACAGGCCAAGGTGGGAGGCTTGCTTGAGGCCAGGAGATTAAGACCAGTCTGGGCAACACAGTGAGACCCTATCTCTTTAAAAAAACAAAACAAAACTCAGGTTGTTACCTCCCTGGCATTACTTCTGGATATAAAAGTAGATTACCTGGTAGTAAAGTAGCAGCTACAGTTGGTTAATAGGTGCCTAATTATCTATCTAACACCATAGCAAATATTATAGAAAACGTTAAAGCAATGACTGTTGAGAAGCATTATTCACTTGAGTGCCTTCTTGACTAGTTTTTACTCTCCCTCCACCTCTTTTAGTCCTTCTTTCATTTGCTCCAGTGCCACTAGATTATGTTAATTTTAGTATTTTTAAAGTGCATTCTGGCCAACTTAATTAGCCAGAAAATTCAATTCTGTTATAATTTTTAAAAGATAAATGTTATTGTGGATGTTTAAGGTGTAGGACATGATGTTCTAAGATATATATGTATAGTAAAATGGTTACCATAGTGTATAACAAATTAAAGTTTCCTTTGCCTCACAGTTAGCTATTTCCCTCTCCCCCACCAAGAGTGGCTGTAATCTACTCATTGAACAAAAATCATGAATACAGTACACTATTATTAACATAATGTTTTTGTTTTATTTCTTTGCAATGCTAACATCTTTCTTTTTCCATACTTTACTGGTAGTGGCATATTTCTACTTAACTTTACAATGGAAGTTAGTTACCCAAACACATTGAGAAGAACTTAACTCCAAATTAAAATTTTTGAAAATCTTTTTATTCCAGGTCGACTTATCAAAGGATCTCCCTCACTGGAACAAGCTTAAAGCAGATGAGAAGTATTTCATCTCTCACATCTTAGCCTTTTTTGCAGCCAGTGATGGAATTGTAAATGAAAATTTGGTAAGGTTTTTGTTTGATTTAACTTTTGTTCTCCTTTAGCAGTTAAATGGTGATAATGTCAGTAAGACTATTAAATAGAGCCAGAGAAAAGATGTCTAAAAAATGAACTAGATGAAGCTTAACTCTGTTTTTCTGATGAATTCATTATCCTTTGACCAGCAAACTATTGTGAAACCAAGCATAAACGTACCAGTCAAAACTACTTACAATGCCTTAACATGAGTTTGATTTTTACCCTCAGATGGTAAGCTTAATAGACAACCTGCACCTTAATAACCTTTATAATAATTATGCTCTGTAATAGGACACTGGGTTCTGGCTCCCCATTTTAAAACTTGATTATGGTAGATCAGGAGGCATAATTTCTTCTTAAAAAGAAAGATAAGAACTTTCATTATGAACTCGAAGAGACTTTAAGATCCCTCTACTGTCAGGAAAAAAATGACTTTAAATCAGTTCTACAAAGCAAGGCATTATTTTCGGTAGATGTTCTAAAATATATTTGGCTCTGTAGGCAGTATCTCCACCTAACAGGTCAATTTATTTAATGCTTAGGAATATATTATGCAACTAATTTACCATGGAGGATTGATGGATAGACAGTATTGCCTAGGATGCTGCTTAAAATAATCCATAAGATCTTTCTGACCTGTTTGTTACATGACAGGCAGTTTTTAAGTGATAATGCTGATGTCCAGATTCTGATTTGCAGTGTTTAGTGAGAGCCTATAGAACTGGATATATCTGTTTCCCTTATCTTCTTAGGTGGAGCGCTTTAGTCAGGAGGTGCAGGTTCCAGAGGCTCGCTGTTTCTATGGCTTTCAAATTCTCATCGAGAATGTTCACTCAGAGATGTACAGTTTGCTAATAGACACTTACATCAGAGATCCCAAGAAAAGGTATTATTGTTGGGATTTTACTTACAAAATATTGCTTATTGCTTGGTTATGTTCAGAGCAGAATTTATTCCAAAACTCAGTGTTAAGGAAAGATTATTCAAGTATGGAAGTTTCTGAGCATAATATTTTCTATTGCTTAATAATGTGTTGGTTTTAAAAAAAACTTGTTATAGAACCAGTTAACCTTTAGATATTTTATCTTTAAGAACTGTTCAGTAGCATCTTCTGTTTAGAAATTGAATATTCAAATTTAACTGGTTTTGTGTAAGAACAAATCTAAACCAATAATTTGAGTTTTATTTCTGTTTTATGGCAAGAAATAAATGTAAATAAAAAATTAAAAATGTAGAAAAACTACAGATCTGGTAGTAAACCATAGAGTTACAATTATTATCTCTGATTAAACTATTACAGTATAATCCAATTAAGAAAAACAAGTGAATAACTCTGCTATTCATTCTTTTGTTTTTATAGGGAATTTTTATTTAATGCCATTGAAACCATGCCATATGTTAAGAAAAAAGCAGATTGGGCCTTGCGATGGATAGCAGATAGAAAATCTACTTTTGGTATGTGGCTCTAATTTATATATGATCAGATTTGCCTCGGGTGATATGATAGTATTTTATGTGGTGTGACTATCCAGTACTAATCAAAAAGTTACAGCATGGAAAAGGAGTACAAATGTCTCAAATGCATCTTTATCAAAATCATAATTCCTAATGATTAATTAGAAACTGGTGGTAAAATAAAGCTGTTATCTTTTCTACTTAATAAGTTGGAATTTGAAAAGTTAAGATGTTGGCACATAATGACAGTTAAATAGGAGTCAGTCATATAGAATCTAACAAGATAAAATTATAGCAGTCCACAGTTTGTACCTGCTTTTAAGTTTATTTTAGGAATTTTTTTTTTTTTTTTTTTTTTGAGGCAGAGGCTCACTCTGCCAGCCAGGCTGGAGTGCAGTGACGTTATCTTGGCTCAATGCAACTGCTGCCTCCCAGGTTCAAGCAATTCTCCCTGCCTCAGTCTCCTGAGTAGCTAGGATTACAGGTGCCTGCCACCAAGCCCAGCTAGTTTTTGTATTTTTTAGTAGAGATGGGGGTCTCACCATGTTGGGCAGGCTGGTCTTGAACTCCTGACCTCAGGTGGTCCGCCTGCCTTGGCCTCCCGAACTGCTGGGATTACAGGTGTGAGCCACCTCACCTGGCCTATTTTAGGAATTTAAAGCAAGTGAAATCTTAACATTTTTCAGGAAACAACCTAGTTTCTCAAGGTTAATGTGGTCAGCCAGGACAAAAAACAATTTGTAATAACAGGCTTATTTTTCACAGGTAAACTAAATGCAAGCACCCTTTTGGTGAGTTGAGATCCTGTAGCATTTTTTAAGGAAGTGTATTGTATTATGTCTTATACATAGTAGCTGCTCAGTAAATACTAAATCTAATTAAAATATTTATATATTTCATTTGGATAGCTCTAAGTACCCATTTCATTCTTACCTATTTTTAATAGGTGTTCTTTATTTTCTGGTTTTATTTGTTTTGTGGGAAAGCAAGTCTCAAAATTTTTGGTCTCAGGCCCGTTTGTGCTCTTAAAAATTATTGAGAGCTCCAGAGTGCCTTTATTTGGGTAGGTTATAGCTATTGATATTTCTGCATTAGAAATTAACATTGAGAAAATTTTAAAATATTTATTAGTACATTCTAAGATAGCAGTAATTAACCGATTACATTTTAATACAGATAACATTTTTCTATACGTTTCTATATTTTCCAAAAACAGTAGCATGCTTTTAAATTTCTATAAATCTTTTAAAGTCTGACTTAATAAAAAACAGTTGGAATACCATATCTGCCTTTGCATTCAATCTGTTGCAGTGTATATGTGTATGTAGTATATGCCTCATTTAAATATGTTATAGTTAGAAAAGGGAGGAATATTTTGTTAAGCTTTTCAAATTATTATGGATATGTCATGTAGCCTCTAGGAAATACCCTTGTAAGGTATGAGAGACTGATAGTTAAAACATGTGAATAATCCCTTAATGCTATTATGAAAATAGTTTTGACTTCACAGATCTTCTGGGCCTGTGGATCTCTCAGGGACTCCTGGACCACACCCAATAAGGAGTGATGTAGTCTGTATATGGGCCAGCATGTAGTATATCAGGGATGAAACAGATATGTTTGCCTCCTTGCCTTCAGTTCATTTCAAGAATGAGAACAGCAGCCAGGCTCGGTGGCTCATGCCTGTAATCCCAGTGCTTTGGGAGGCTGAGGCAGGATGATCACTTGAGGCCAGCAGTTTAAGACCAGTCTGGGCAACAAAGCAAGAACCCAATCTCTACAACAAATTTAAAAACTATCCAGGTGTGATGGCATGTGCCTGTAGACCCTGTGACTTGGGAGGCTGAGGGAGGAGGACCACTTAAGCAATTTGAGGCTGCAGTGAGCTATGATCCACTCTGCTCCAGCCTGGGTGACAGAGCAAGACCCAGACTCTAAAAAAATTTTCTCAGCACTTTGGGAGGCCGAGGCAGGTAGATCACAAGATCAAGAGATCAAGACCAGCCTGGACAACGTTGTGAAACCCTGTCTCTACTAAAAAGACAAAAATTAGCTGGGCGTGGTGGCGTGCACCTGTAGTCCCAGCTACTTGGGAGGCTGAGGCAGGAGGATCGCTTTAACCTGGGAGGCAGAGGTTGCAGTGAACCGAGATTGCGCCACTGCACTCCAGCCTGGCACCTGGTGACAGAGTGAGACTCTGTCTCAAAAAAAAAAAAAAAATTTTTTTTCTTTAAAAAAAGGAATGAGGAAAGCACTGGTTCTCAATATATATAAAATTCAACTGGAGAATTTGTGGAAAATCTCTTAAGTAACCTGCCAAAGGTAATGTGGGAAGCCCAGGTGGGACTGAGGAATCTGCATTTTGTATTCAGCTGATTCCCTCACAAGGAGCTTCAGAAACACTTTGGGAAATGCTGGTTTTAGAGAAAAAGAAAGGGAAAAGACAGGGTGTTCCATGTACACTGAAAATATTAGTATGGATAGATAGTGATGGAAAATGCTGAGCAGGCCCATGGAAAGCATGTATTTAATGAACTACCCAAGACAGACAACCCAGAAATAGAGAAAACAGAGAAAGCTGGCAGTCACCACGTAACTACATGAGGACACCAACTAGGTTATCTGTATTGCTTAATCTCAAGGCAAACCCCATTTGGAGTTCTAATTTAGGGTCTCAGAGGAAAGAACGTGTTCTAAAATTGTGGAGGGGGAGTTGAATGAGTGGAGAGTGGAACAGGGAAAGGGAAAGGAGTGAAGAGCATTGGTCGCTCTCCTTTTTGGGAATGGAGCTAAAAGACAATAACCTGAAAATATATATTGCCTTGCTTTGCCGCACACTGCTACTTTCCTTTAACCAGGTAAGGACGTGCTGTTTTATGAACTGATTGGGCCACCTGCACCGTTAGTAGCTATAAGTTGACAAGGGCAGCTCTTTCATCTGGCTCAGGGTTTTGCCTAACATTTTTGGTGACCTTCCTAGTGCTTTTTGCACTGAGATCCAGCATAGCAACTATTCTTTCCTTATATCCAGACTCTTAAAAGCCTTTATTTTGAGCTAAAGAGAAACTAAGAATATTTTTAAAAACATTAGTTTGTCTGAAGTTTACATTATACAGAGATTCAATTCCTATAGAGCTAAAATTTTCCTAATTATGTATCTGTATATTTTTTTTTAAAATTGAGATATCCGGTTTAATTTTTTTGAAACGGAGTCTTGCTCTGTCGCCCAGACTTGAGTACAGTGGTGCAGTCTCAGGTCACTGCAACTTTCATCTCCTGGGTTCAAGTGATTCTCCTGCCTTAGCCTCCCAAGTAGCTGGCATTATAGGCCCCTATCACCATGCCTGGCTAATTTTTGTATTTTTAGTAGAGATGGGGTTTTACTATATTGGCCAGGCTGGTCTTGAACTCTTGACCTCATGATCCACCCACCTTGGCCTCCCAAAGTGCTGGGATTATGGGCGTGAGCCACTGCACCTGGCCCATCCTGTTTAATTTTAAAAATATCTTTAAAGAACTTTAAAACATATAGATTAAATCTTAATATATGTAATGAAATTTCATTTCAAGGCTCAAAGAAGTATTAGTCACACAGTCTTAGTATATTGCCATCATAGAGGTCAGCTGTATCTTAAAAATATATCCTACTTTCTCCCCTCTAAAATGAATCTTAAGGCCTTTACATTCACTGTAGTTTTTAGGAAAAATGTTTTGGAAGCCTTTATTTATTTCACTTATGTTCTCAAAAAATTGTAAAATGTACCACTTATAATCCTTTAATCTTCAAAAAAGAATAGCCTTCTATAACTATGTTACTATTTTCATTCTTTAGTATTCGTAAGAATGTATAGAATGGTTGCAATACCAATTTTCCACTAGGCATAGTGGTTTGAGCCTGTAATCCCAGCTACTCCTGAGGCTGAGATGAGAGGATGGCTTGAGCCAGGAGTTCAAACCAGCCAGGGCAACGTAGAAAGACCTTAGCTCTAAAAAAATAAAAAAATTAGTCATGCATGGTGATGCACACCTATAGTCCCAGGTACGTTAGAGGCTGAGGTGGGAGCATTGTTTGAGCCCAAGAGTTTGAGACTGTTTGAACCATTAGTGTACCACTGCACTACAGCCTGGGTAACAAGAGTAAGACCCCACACTGTCTCTAATAAAAATATAAATATCAATTTTTCTTTTATTCACATATTTGTATTTAATTATAGTCTACTTCCCTTACAGATAATTGTCCATATGATGTTACCTTAATGCCAATGAAAAATGTATCAATAACTATCAGTTATCCTAATAGTAAGATAAAAGACACAGTAAGTTTTATGTTAAACTAATGACAAGTCTGTATCTTAAGAATAGTGATAATGATGATGATGATGATGGTGATGATGATGACGACGATTTTTGAGATAGGGGCTCACTCTGTCGCCAGGTGGAGTGCAGTGGTGTGATCATAGCACACTACAACCTTGACCTCCTGGGCTCAAGCATTCCTCCCACATCAGCCTCCCGGATAGCTGTGACTACAGGTGTGCACCACCACACCCAGCTAATTTTTAAATTTTTTGTAGAGAAGGGGGTTTGCTATGTTGCCCAGGCTGGTCTCTAACTCCTGCATTCAAGTGATCCTCCTACCTCGGCCTACCAGAGTGCTAGTATTACAGATGTGAGCCACTGCAGCGCTTGGCCTAGAATGGATTTTAATGTCTTCTGTCATCTAGTACTTACATAGGTTCCATTGAGTCAGTTTAGGACTTGTTTATTGACCTCTTTGTATTTGGTCCTGTGACATGTACTGAGATATAAACTGATGTCATTTATAAAAAAGGTTTGTAATGCACTCAGCTGCCTTTATGTCACAGTTTTATAGACCAAACCTTTCTCCTTACATGCATAATACTTTTCTCAGGCATATGCAATGTGGTGACATAAGCACCTTGTGAATGACCTTTTGGGTCAGACCTCTGATCATCCTGGTACTGTTACAGATAGGATGCCACTGTAGACAATTTATTAATAGGAGATGGACCTCTACAAAGTCCTTGCCTAACCTTTAAAATTGACCCTTTTATATTTAGCAGAAAACAATATTTTTGCTTATGTTATGGGGACTTTTTATCTAACAGATACATTTATTATCCTCAGTTGGGTTTATCTTTTTTTAATTGCAAATGCATGCCAATGGTTTTTGAAATGTCTACAGATAGTCTCTAAGATACCATAGGTTTCTAAAAATATAAACTTAAGCAACCTCTCCTCCTTTCAGAGGGAGACATTTGTCATAAAGTCTGCCTTCTATTCTCCAGTCCAGTACACACACACATATGTATACATACTGCACGCATATACATGTACCTGCACTCACAGTCATGTGTGGTGCACATGTAAATCACCTCTTGTTTTGAGTATGGAAGGCCATTCTTTGTCCAGACACCAAGACCTGTAGAAGTTCATTTGTCTTGACAGAGGATTTGAAGGAGGCATACCCTTCTGCTCCAGTAGGTGGAGGTGGCAAATTTTCTCCTATGGAGATCTTTGGCTATGGCACTAACTTGTGTATTTTGTTTCTTTGCAAAACAGTTGTGGTGTTTATTGTTTGTGTATATATATATGTGTGCAAATGTTTGCAGTATGTGATATTTCAAAAACTGAAACTATTTTATGTCTCCCAGGGGAAAGAGTGGTGGCCTTCGCTGCTGTAGAAGGAGTTTTCTTCTCAGGATCTTTTGCTGCTATATTCTGGCTAAAGAAGAGAGGTCTTATGCCAGGACTCACTTTTTCCAATGAACTCATCAGCAGAGATGAAGTAAGGAATGGAACGTTTTTCTAGTTACATTTGTATTTATATTTGATGTTCATCTATTTTTCTTTCCTTTCTTTCTTTCTTTTTTTTTGAGACAAGATCTCACTCTGTCACCCAGGCTGGAATACAGTGGCACTATCATGGCTCACTGCCGCCTTGAGTTCCTGGGCTCAAGCACTCCTCCCATCTCTGCCTCCTGTGTTGCTGGGACTACAGGCATACTCCACTATAACTGGCCTAATTTTTTTTTTGAGGCGGAGTCTAGCTCTGTTGCCCAGGCTGGAGTGCAGTGGCGTGACTTTGGCTCACTGCAACCTCCAGCTTTTGGTTCAGGCGATTCTGTTGCCTCAGCCTCCTGAGTAGCTGGGACTACAGATGCATGCCACCACACCTGGCTAATTTTTTGTATTTTTAGTAGAGATGAAGTTTCACCGTATTAGCCAGGATGGGCTCGATCTCCTAACCTCATGATCTGCCTGCCTTGGCCTCCCAAAGTGCTGGGATTACAGGTGTGAGCCACTGCACCCGGCCGACCTGGCCTAATTTTTGTTTTGTTTTGTTTTGTTTTTCAGAGATGAGGTTTCACAGTGTTGTCCAGGCTGGTCCTGAACTATTGGGCTCAAGTGATTTGCCTGCCTCAGCCTCCCAAAGTGCAGAGATTACAGACATGACCCACTGTGCCCTCCCATTTATTTTTCTTTCTCCTGAAAAATGCTGTGGTGACACAAGTATCCTTGTAATTAAAATAGGTAGTCATGTCTTCTTGCTTTTAAGACACTGCATTTTCCTCCGATGTCTCTTACCATTTTTCCTCAGTGTCCTGGTCGTTCTTAATATCAGTATCCTCCTAGGTTCCCGCTCTGGCCTGTACATGCCCTCCTGGCTGATCTTATTTACTCCCATGGAATCAGCTACCATCTAAATGCTCATAACTCCCAAAACTTTCCCTTTGTCCCAGATATTCTTTCCTAAGTTCCAAACCAATGTATGCTAGTACATGTTAGACATTTACCCCTTGAAGTTCCCCCAGCTATCTCAAACCTATTCTTTCAGAAATCAAACTCATCATCTTTCTCCAAAAATTTGTTGTTCCTTCTGTTTTCCCTGTTTCACTGAGTGTCTTTACCCTTTTTTCAGTTACCTAATTTGAAATCTAGAAGTCATTTTAGATTGCTTCTTTTCATTTCTAGCCACATCCAATCAGCAACTAAACCTGGTCTCCCTCTGCCTGGTATACCCTTTCCATCTTTCTTACCATCTTTTTTTTTAACCTTTTTTGGATTATGTTCTCAGAAGAGACATCCCAGAACTTTCCTGATCAATTAGGTGCAAGTGTCCACTCTTTCCTTTATGTATCCATTTGAAACCTGAACCTGTCTATGTCTTGGAGTCCACAGCCTGTATTGTACTTCTTATTTCTCTCCTCTGCTAGACCTTAAGCTCCTTAATGCAGGTAACTTGTCTTATTTATCTTTCTATTTTTAGTGTTTTTGGCTATTTTAGCCATTCAGTTTACATTTATTGCCTATGCTAATCCTTAACTTCTCGGAACCTTGGTTTCTTTTTTTTTTTTTTTTTTT
>PVKP010035474.1:0-23272 GCA_004027715.1 Plecturocebus donacophilus | reverse complement strand
GTGAGTTCATCACACTCATCCTCTGTCAAGCCTTGTTCTCTTGCTGAAGGGGAGCTGCGATCCCCGGTAGGAGGAGAGGCATTCTGATTTCGGGTGTTCTCAGCCTTTTTGCACTGGTTTCTTCCCATTTTTGTGGATTTATCCACCTGTAGTCTTTGTAATTGCCGACTTTGAGATTGGGTCTCTGAGTGGACGTCCGCCTTGTTGGTGATGAAGTTTTTTCTGTTTCTTAGTTTTCCTTCGGGGGGCGCTCCTTCCCCACAGAGCTGGGCCTTCCCGGGTTCAGATGTGCTTCTCAGTCCTCAGCACTTCCAATTGTTGTTCTCCTTGTGGGGATGGGACCGGCCGCGCCTGACCAAAAGGGCACCACCCAGTCCCGCACACTCCGCACCGAGAAGCGCCGCACGGGCCAAAAGAGTCACGCTGGCGACCTGCGTGGCTCCCTCGCCGGGAATCTCCCAGTCCGTGGGCTTCAAATATTCGTCCGCAACTGCGGCGTCCACTCGCTCTCTGCGCCCTCACCGTGAGCCACAATCCCGAGCTGCTGCTACGCGACCATCTTGGATCTCTCTCCCAAAAATATTTTTTATATTCCCTCTCTCTTCTGCCCTGAAACTTCAATTACACATATATTAGACCACCTGATATTGTACCATAGTCCACTGAGGGTCTGTTCTTCTTTTCCTTGTCATTTTCCTCTATTTAATTTTGGACACATTCTATTGCTATGTCTTCAAGTTCACTGATGGTTTCTTCTTCAGTGTCTAATTTGCTGTCAATCACATCCAGTGATATTTCCATATCAGAGATTATATTTTCTGTTATATAAGTTTCATTTGGCTCATTTCACTAGCTTCCATTTCTCTCTTCACTAAGCTCATATGTTCCTTAAAATTTTTGTATAGAGTTATAATAGCTGTTTTAATATCCTTTTCCTGATAGTTTCATCATTTCTAATATTTCTGGATCTGTTTCTCTTAAATGATTTCCCCACTGGTGAAGGTTACCTTTTCTTGTTTTGTGGAATGTTTAGAGACTTTTTATAATTGAATGCTGGACATTGTGGTATTTCAATGCTAAGTGTCTGGACTTGGTTTTCCTTTTAAAGTGCTGGGCTTTGTTTTAGCAGTCAGTTACTTGTAAATCAGCCTGATGCCTTCAAAGCCTTTTGCTTAAAGGTGAATAGGATGAGTCTAGAGTAACCTTCATCCCAGGAAATATTTAATCCTCCCCATTACAGCAGAAGTTCTTTGGAGTCTCCATTGCATGCTCCCAGCCATCACCATGGACTCTTCACTCTGTTCAGTGCTCGAATGCCTCCCTGCCCTGTGTGAGCCCCAGAAATGGTTCAGCTTACCAATCCCCCAGTTGTTCTTTGCCCAGCTTTGTGGATTAACACTCCATGTATGCACGGCCTAAGACCCAGCAGAGACCCACTGAGATCCCATGCAGTTTTCTGGAACTCTTTTCCTACTTAGCTCTTTCTGTAATTCTGCCCCACAACTTCCAGCCACCTTAGCCTTCCCAAACTTCAGTCTTCACCTCCTCAACTCAATGAGGTCACTGGACTCTGTTTAGGTTCACCTCCTTGGTGTCCATATTCCAAAAATTGCCCCCGGACGAAAAGCTGAGGCAACCATAAAACTCACCTCAGTTCCTCCCTCCTCTTTTCTCAGAGATCACAGTGCTGACCTATCTGTGGTTCAAAGCCTGAAAACGCTTCTTTTGTTTACATATTCATATATATTTCTGGTAGTCTAGTCGTTTGAAGAAGGAGGTTACATTTAGTCTTTGTTACTCCCTCATCACCAGAAGCAAAAGTCTCAGGAGGTGACATATGGACAGGGGCTGAATAAAGTGAGAGAATAAGTCATTTTTGGGCCAAGCACAGTGGTTCACACCTGTAATCCCAGCATCCGAGGCCGATGGATCACCTGAGGTCAGGAGTTCAAGACCAGCCTGACCAGCATGGTGAAACCCTGTCTCTACTAAAAATATTTTAAAAATTAGCCAGGTGTGGTGGCTGTAATCCCAGCTACTTGGGAGGCTGAGGCAGGAGAATCGCTTGAACCCCGGAGGCGGAGGTTGCAGTGAGCCGAGATGGTGCCACTGCACTGCAGCCTGAGTCAACAAGAGTGAAACAACCATGTCAAAAAAAAAATAAATAAATCATGTTTGAATAGCTCGGGAAGAGCAGTCCAGGCAGAAGGAAAAGCAAGAACGAAGGCTACTTCTGAAGAACAGCAAGGAGTGAGTAAGAGGGAGCGGCAGAAGATGAGGTCAGAGAGACAAGGGGCAGATGGTGCTGCATCTTGCAGACCAGGAGAAGGAGCCAGGATTGTAAGTGCAATCAATCCTACTGGAGTGTTTCAGTGAGGAAAGTAACTGGATCCACCTTATGTTTTAAAGCATCTCCTTGGCTATAGTGAGAAAAATAGGCTATAGGCAGCAAGGGTGCCTATGGCAGCCATTCAAATGCGAGGTGATGGCTGCCTAGACTTGGATGGCAACAGTGGAGTTGGCTAGAAGTGGTTACATTTGGGAATATTTTAAAGTATATTTGCAAGAGTTGCTTATAGATTGGAAGTATGAAGGAGGGCAACAGAGAAAAGAAGGATGACTCAGGCTTTTGGTCTGAGTGACTGATGAATGTCATTCATTTACTGAAACAGTAAAGACGACGGAGCGTAGGTTCGGGATGGAAGTCAGGAGCTTGACTTTGGACATGTTCAGTGTTTGATGGTTATTAACCATTCAAGTAGAAAATTAAAGTGGGCAGTGGGATACACCAATGTGGAGCTCAAGGAAAGGTCAGGACTGGAAATACAGCTGTAGGCGCCAGTAGCATGAAGCTAGTGCTTAAAGCCATGAGGCTATGTGAGATCATTTAGGAGTGATTGTGAATAGGGGGACACCTCTCAAAGGATTGAGCCCTGAGACTCCAACACTGACAGGTCCAGAAGAAGAGGCTGAGAAGCAGCAGCCAGGGAGGTAGGAGGGAAAGTGGGAGGCTATGCTTCTATCACATTCTGCTTGGCAAACCCTTCTTCATGCTTCATGTTCCAGCTTAAGCATCTCCACCTCGGGGAAGCCTCACCTGACAGGGTTAGGCAAAGCTAACGACTCCCTTTTCTGAGCTCTCCCAGCATCCCACATGGACCCTCTCATGGTTTTTCTTATGAGGGACTGCAGTTCTCACGAGTCAGCCCTCCCCACTACACTGTGCACCCACTCGGAGCAGGGACCTTGTCCTATCTGTAACCACACGCCCATACTAGCTCAGGGCTTGTCTCAGTAGTGCCCAGGGAATGTGTTAGAGGCCAAAGGAAGAAAACGCTGAACTATCAGAAGTGGTTTTTGGAGGAAGGCTTTATCTAGGAGGTGGGGCTTGCGTAGCACCTTGGAAGGCATTGACATTTAAGAAACAGTGAGAATGGGAAAGAGCGTGCCAGGTCAGCCCAGACAGAAGAGAACCAAAGGGCAGAAATGGGAAGCACAAATTATGTCTGAAATGATAATCGTATCTGTTTTGCAAGATTGCAAGTCTCAGGGCAGGTACAGTGAAGCTAGACTGGGGCCGGGGTCAGGATGACAAATGCCAGGCTAAGGAAATAGTTTTCAAACTCTGCTCCTTGGAACACTCGTATTCCTGTTAAGTTTAAGATGTGGATATTTCATGGCTTCTTATAACATCAAGGCACTTCTTCAAAGACAAATTTGAGAAATGTTATGGTTACAGATAACAGACAACGGAATAATCATAAAAACTGACATTTATTAAGTGATTCCTATGTGCTAGGTGCTGTGCTAAATATTCTTCCTTGCTCTTATTTGCGCTTGCAATAATTCTGAGAGGGAGGTACAAATATGATCTCTAACTGCAGATAAAGAAACTGAGGCTAAGGATTGCTAACTTGCCAAACAGACTAACTACAGGTGCCGACCCCAGGCCAAACCCAGGCCATCTGAGAACCAAATCCAAGCCCTCGACCTCTCACTGTATTGCTCCTTGGCCTTCTTCCCTTGGGATGACTGGGCTGAAGGGTAAGGGGGAGGTAAAAAAAAAAAAGAATAAAGAGGAGAAACATCTTAGGATTTAGCAACGGCATCTCCTGCAGGCATCTAAGGGAAAGGATCACTGGCCAAGGAGAGAATTAGACACAGGGAGCTAGAAGAAGATACAGACCAAGCAATGGAACTGGGAAAGAACGTTCTTGAAAGCTAAGCTGGAAGCCTTTCCTCCACATGTGTTATTTCTGCCATATAATTCATCTACACTGAGGCAGGCCTCGCTGTTTAAACCAGTCATACTGGTGCCCTCAGGAAGACTGACATAAGGATATGTTGCTGGGAGCTACCTAGGCAATGACAGGGGACAGGCTGGAATGACAGGGCAGCCACGTTCCTCAGCAGCAGATTACAGGAAACCAGCCCACAGCCCAAGCAGTGCCTACAACTGCTTTGGGCCATCACAATTTCCCAAGTAGTTATTATGGCTATGATTGGAAAGGGTTCACCGTCACGTGTGTGAGATACACATAATTTCTCTGGCTAGAGTTTATGTTCTGGAATACTGCAATCTGGGCCAAGCCCAGGCAATGAGCGGGAGAGGCTGTACGGCACAGAAGCAATGTGCTCTATCTGCACCAAACACTACAGCTTGAAAAGTCATTCATAATCTTTATCTCATTGGAATTTGACAACAACCCTGTGAGGTAGGCAAGGAAGATGAGGCACTGAGAAGTTACGTGACTTATACAAGAACACACAGCAAGTCGATGGCAGAACCTAACCGGGTCCCTAAATTCTCTAGGTTCCAAGTCAGCGCAGCTATTTGAGATCCCAGCTGAAAAGCGTTCTTACAAGTGGTAAGAATGAAGTCAGACAGGGCTACAAGGAGAAAAGGATACCATTTTCTCCCTCGACACCTGGGAAGCTGCAATGTACGGCAAGACAAATTTCAAATATCTAACACTGTATATACACTGTCGAAGCGCCGTCACCTCCACTACTTCACAATAAAAGGCAGGCAAGGAAGTGAGCACAGGTAATTTACAGAGAAAGCAGCAGAGGCTCAGCGTGGTGAAGAAAGCAGCTGGAGCCTGCACAGCTGGGAAGAGGAAGAGCGTTTCCTCTTGCCTGGCCTCTCATGCTGCACTCCTCCTCTCACCCAGGCCTGGAAGCATTTAGTGTGGTCAAGCAGTGGGAGACGGTCCCAAGGCTGTGGTTCCATCTGCTAGACATGATCTATCCAAACCAGCAGCTCCCTCCCTGTCTGTCCATTCCACCAGCTCCCCACAGCTTGGGCCCCACTGATGGCTGCCCCATGTGGCCCGTCCATAGCAAGACAAGTAGCAAAACAACCAGCCTGGCCCTCCACCCTGCCACTCGGTCCAAGCCAGGGCTCTGTGGCTTGGCTCTGCCTGCTGGGCCCACATGATACTCCTGGAATAGCTGTCATTGTCAAACAGATGTGACCACATGGTCCCCCGGGATGACCCCTGGATGTGTCCACGTTGCAACTTATCTCCTTGGCCCTAACTTTTCGCTGGCTTAGGTCGGGATTGTTTTCTTTGGTCCTACCTCTAAGTTCTGTCTTTTTCTTCTCTCTAATGTTTTAAACCACCTACCTGATAGCTGAGCTGTGCATCCTCCCTGGGAACCAAAGGCCAGGGGTCTCAGTTTCTCAGGACAGATCTCTGGATGACAATTACCCACTCTTGGTACTGATCCTGGCCTGAATTCCCCTCCAAAGGGTCCCACCAGCCTGTCTGGAAATCCTGCTGACTGGCGCCCAGCCCCTGGGGTGGCCTCTCTGGGTTTGGGGCTGCACTTTGGGACCAGCCTCCTCTTCTGCTGTTGAATGAATGCCCATTCACTAGAGACACTGCCCCACTCCCTCCCTTCTCCCTTCTTGTCCCAAGAGACCTGTTACCCACCTGCCAAGAACTGGAAAGAACCCAAATGTTCCTTGACAGAAGAACTGATAATAAATTGTGCATGTTCACAATGAAATCTACAACAGTGCAAACGAGACAGTGCCCACGACCCCCACCAGCATGGGTGGACCTTTGAAACCTTACGTGTAGCAGAAAAGAATGTTGCAGAAGGCTCCATACTTCATAACAGCATTTTTATAAAACTCAAAAACAAGCAAAACAAAACAATACATTGTTTAGGGATACATTCAAGCCTAATGAAAGTATTTTCTAAAGCAAGGAAATAACAAACATAAAATTCAGGGTGATGTTTACCCCAGGGCTGGGCAGGGACCTGGCTCTGGGGAGAAACACACTGGCTGGAGGTCTTGGGCTGGGAGGAGGGTTTGGGTTGATCATTTTGTTGTTTGGCTTCATGGCTTACAAATATGTTCCATGTATTCTTTCTTCATATCTATCAAGTGCTACAAAATAACTTTAAGAATTAGATGGAGAGGGTCCCAGAGGTGTCCCTTCCTTTCTTCTCTTCCCCACACGGATTGATCTGGGGGCAGGAAAGTGTATGTGCCTTTGGAGTGTCTGGATGCCACGTCTCCCCACCCCGCACTGTCACAGCTGAATGGCCTGTAAGAAGGTTCCAGCCTCATTCCTCATTTCCTTCCCTCCCACACTCTGAGTCCACCAGACTCTGGCTCCATCGCTCTGCTGAAGACAATTCTCTCTAAGTCTCCAGTCAACTCCTTGTGGATGGAGTGGACAGTTTCAGTGCTGGTCTGGCCTGGCATCTTAGCAGCATTTGAGGCACCAACCCCTGCCTGCTCCTCCAAGCACCTCTTCCTTGGCATTCCAGGGTCTTTCTCTGGTATTTATCTCAAGACACTCTTTCTTGGCCTCCTTTCCTAGCTCCCTCTCCCTCCCCTGCCTGTCCCTTAGTTAAACAGTGATGCCCGTAGGTGTCTTCTCAGTCCTCTCGTCACCCTCTGGGGTCACCATTTGCTGATGAGTTCCCATATCTGTCCCCAACCCAGACCTCTGTCTCCTGAAATCCAAGCTTCCAAGCTCCAAATATCCAATTGTCCCCTCAATCTCTCCACTTGGATGCCTCGTAGGCACTTCAGGTCCAACTTCCAACCACCCCCCAACAGCCTGGTCCTCTTCCAGGGGCCTCTGTCCATCCATGCAAGTACCCAAGCCACCTGCACGTCGGCCTCGGTTCCTCCCTGCCCTCACTGCCACCATCTGTCATCTCTCTCCAGCCTCATTCAGTCAGCAAGTTGAGTCCTTCTAGCACCTTCCCTGGCACCCAAATCTGTCTGTTCCCCCTACCTGCACCACAATCTTCCTGGTCCAAACCAGCATCCTCTCCAGCTTCTGTGAGAGCAACTGTTCCCTAGGGACCTCCCCACTTCCAGCCTTGCCTCAGTGTATTCTCTACCCTGCAGACATGCTGTTCTTTATAACATGCAAATCTGGGTGCATCTTTCCCCTGCTTAAAATTCTCCAGGGACCCCCATGCCCAGGCTCTCCATGACACAGCCCCTACCTCCCCTCCCATCTCACCTTCCCTCATCTCCCCTGACATCTCTGCCTTACACCCCACCTGCCAACCATACTGAACCTCCACCAGTGCCTCATGCTTCCCACTCACCTCTCTGGCTACAGCACATTTCCATCTGGAGCCGTTTGCCTCCCTCACCCTTACCCTGTTTCTCCTGCTCCGACTAACTCTCACTCCAGGTTCCAGTTTGACTGTCGTTTCTTCTGGGAAGCATTCCCTGACCATGCCACTCCCGCCCAGAGAATGTGACATGGCTCCACCATCTCACAGCACCTCAGACGTTTCCTATTCTATTCTAGCACTTGTAACCCTTTATAATCCTTGCTTTTTAAATTATACATCTCTCACAACAGACTCTATGCATCAGCCAGCAGGGCCCTGACTTACTGTCTCAATAGAACCTGGGACAATGCCTGACCCCTACTAAGCATGTGGCAAAAGTTGTGGAATGAGTAAGTGAATGAATGAATGAGTAAACGAATGAATGTAAAACTCTGCTTTACATATGTTACCTCATTTAATTCTTACAAGAACCTTTTCAGGTAGGTGTTCTTCATTTCATTTTACAGGTAACAGAAGGGAAGCAGCTTGCCCCAAATCACATCGCTAGCAAACAAAGAGCTGGAAGTTGGGCCCAGGTTTAACACCAAAGCCCACAGCACCACTGCTCCTGTCCCCTCCTCTGGCCACCCCACCCCATCACTCATCCCACAGGAAGCCAGAGAGCCCTCTTGAGGCTGGTCAAGGCGGGAAACGCAGGCTCAGAACTGGTTACCTGGAAGCACGTGGGGCCCGGCCTCCCTGTGGGGATGTCCGACTGGTAGAAGACCTTGAGCTCTGGAGTCAGCGCGATGACAGTCTTTATCACCAGGGAGATGATGTCAGACCAGACCTTCTTGATGTCAACGCCTTTGGAAGACAGTCTACAAAGGATGCTGGAAAAAGTCCTTTTGCTGCCTGTGCTAGCACTGTCCGAATGGACGAAGTTGCCGCTGTGGATGTTCAGGGAATAGTTGGTTAAGTGCATAAAGATGTGGTGCAGGTTTTTGGGGGTGGGCTCCTGATATGGCTCAGTACAAAACCTGGAGAGTCCGTCTTTGGCTATATAAATCTCTAAGGGGTCTAAGGACTTGAGTAAGACATACAGACGAATATCAAACTTGAGCTTATCGATAAGGAGAGGTTTGCAGATGTACTCCTGGACCACCGCCGGCCTGCTCTGGAGGGTCCCTGCCAGGCGGATGTCACTGGGGTCTTTAATGAGGTAGATTCCATCACCCTGACAACCACCATCAGGTTTCACGATAAAAGTGGGCTTCCAGGAAGGGTCACCATCTTTCACCATTCGAACCTGGAAGGGGGAAAAAAGGATGGTTGACATTATATTCTTTTCCCTCTGGATCCCTAGCACAGAGCAGGACCTTAGCAAACGTGTGGTGAATGAGTGACAAGATGGTCCCTACCGATTCGACCATGTGCCAAGCATCTTCCATGGAGACGACACTGCACAAGATACTGAGATCGTGACATCAGGATTGTCCCCCATCTTGTGCTCCAGAGTGAGACGGAGCTCTCTTGTGAAGTGGATTGGCAGTCACAAGACCTGGGTTCAAATCCTGTTTTGCCAGTTATTAGCTTCCACCTTGAATGGGTCATGTAACTAATAATAGTGCTGAGAATAATGATGATGGTGAGCTAATATCATTTATGAGCGCCTGTGAGCACTATATCAGGCACTTACCTAATTAGCTCATCCAACCCTCTCCAGAAATATGGTTGTGCCTTTTTATGTCAGGAACAGAGAGGGTACAGCAGTTGCTAAGAGCATGGGTGTTGGAGTCAGATGGCCTGGGCTTAAGACACTGGCCCTGCTCCTTATCCTGGGCCTTGGTCAAGTGACTTAAGTTATCTACATCCTTTCCATCTATGAAATAGGAGTAAGGTTGTTTTGAGAATTAAATGCAATAATAAATGCAACAGGCTAAGTACCTAGAATCTGACAAATAAAAGACAGTCCAAAGCCTGGTTGTCGCTCTTTTTAGAAGATGAAGTGGCTTGACCAGGTGCAGTGACTCACGCCTGTAATCCCAGCAATTTGGGAGGCCGAGGCAGGTGGATCACCTGAGGTCAGGAGTTCAAGACCAGCCTGCCCAACATGGTAAAACCCCACCTCTACTAAAAATACAAAAAACTAGCTGATGCGGTGGCAGGTGCCTGTAATCCCAGCTACTTGGGCGGCTGAGGCAGGAGAATTGCTTGAACCCAGGAGGTAGAGGTTACAGTGAGTGGAGATTGTACCACTGCACTCCAGCCTGGGCAACAAGAGCAAAACTTTGTCTCAAAGAAAAATAAAAATAAAAGAAGATGAAGTGACTTGCTAGCTAATGGGGTTAGAGCAGGGATCGGAATCTATATTGATGACTAAAGCCCTCAGCCCTTCCTCTATCCCACCATGTCTTGGTTAAAAATGGGGATATAGACACCTACTCCCACTGGGTCATTGTAAGGATGAAATAAACTAAAACGTGCAAAGGACCAAGTGCAATACCAAACACAGAGCTAGTACACAGGAAATGTCTGTTTCATTTTTACACCCCTTCTTAAGTTCATCTGGTAGACCTGACCAGTCCTTCCATCTGTTGAGATCTTTTTGAAACAAGATCCTGTCATCCGCAGTATTTGCTCTCCTCCCAGCTCCAGGTCAGTGGAACACTCACATAATTAACTATCTGGGCACTTGACCATCCAGATAGTTGGTCTGGACCTCTAGTTCTGCATAATTCATCCTCACCCCATTGCCCATGCTGGTGACATGCTTCCTGCAGCTATGGAGAGTGGATGGACTGAAATGGCACGAGAGGAGGTTTTCACCAGGAGAGAGAAGCTGGAGGAAATGTAAGGATGGATTTCAAAAAGGGAGCCATGCTCTCTGCAGCTTCTTGTGTGAAAGTTTCCCTCTGAAATCTGAGAGCAGTGCCTGGCAGGCTGAGTTGGTGGGTGCCCCAGTGAGGGACTCCTCTCAGCCCTCCACCTTTGCTGTGTAAGCCCAACCCAGGACAACTGCACTCTCGGTTGCACTTATCTCTTTGACCAGCCTATATTTCTAAATGAAGCTTTTGCCAATTCCTTGGGCACTATCAGTTATTCCAGGCTTGTAAAAGATCTTTAACAATGGAGAAACACTTAAAGCCTTAATAATGGTCCACATCAATTGTTTGCCCCTGTCAGCAGGATTCAAGAATGGAACTTCACAAGAGATCAATGCCAGCTTCCCAGGGCCTTCGACTGAGGCTTTCTTGCAACTGTGACCTTGACGTTTATGTAGTTACTTAATATTCATCCAAAGCATTCGTACACTTGGCCCTTTACAGTAAATATAAGCATGCTGGACAAATGGCAGCTATGGATCAGGAAGTGAAAAATGTCAGGTTTGCACTGATGGGAAATTTTTCCCTCTGGAAAGCTTTTGCTATGCTGAAGATACTAACAGTTCAATAGATTATCCAGAGCAATATTTTTTCCTTTGAATTCCATGTATATGCCTTAAATAAATTAAACTACATGGTCAATAGTCTCAGTCATTCACTGGATTCCTGAATACTTCTTCTGCTCTTTGCCAAAATAGTGCCATACAAAGCAAGATTATTAAAACTCATAGAGTCATTGAAATTTTAGAACTAGAAGAATCCTCAGAGATCAACATCACCCAGTGCTCTCAAAATTCAAGGTGGAAACTGAGGCTCAGAGGTGACATGACTTCCCTTGGGTCTCATAACCGGCTAGTAGGATGGTCAGGATGAGAACGTAGGTCTCCTGACCCCTCCTCAAGTTCATGGTGCCATTTTCACCTCCAAGATAAAACTGAAGATCTCTTTTTCCTCTTCTTATTATAGTAAAGTTCCTCCTAACATATCAGACAGTACTGATGTCTGTGCTCTGGCCTCACCCTAAAGATTTTGGCCCTGAGTATGGCCATCCAGGGACTGTATCTGTAGATCCTGAGTTGGCCAGATTGCTCCAGTTTCAAATCTTCTGTCTGAGTGCCTAGCTTGTTAAAGCACAGGTGTGATCTATAGGAAACCCTCACAATTGTTCAGAATGTGGTTCCCATAGCCACCAGACCCTTCCGCCACTGCTACCCTAAAAAAGAAACATTTTTCAGAATTCACAGTTACTCTCCTCCTAGGTTTATTCAAGAATGACCCTTTCCCAGCAGTTATTAAAGTTAAAAAGTAACACATTGGCTCTTGAAAAGAAGTGATAGACCAGAATGAAAATATCATCCATATACCTCGGCCCCAGCCTCAGCAATTCTGATTTAATCGATCTGGGATGAGACCTGGTCGTGTGAATTTTGGAAAAATCACCACGGGTGATTCTGATGTGCACACTGTCTGCGAATCACTGGACTAAGTGAATTAAATTAAAATACCATCTGAAACCAACATATTCAGTGAAGTATTCTGCACAGATGTTAGCCAGAGTATGAGGAAGACTTGCATTTAGGCTATGACTGATGGTATCTCTAGTTTTATCCAAAGCCGCTGTTGGACCTGAAATCCATTACCTTGTAACTGTATACACGGATGGCTGAAAGAGATACACAGAGGAGGTAGTAGCCTAATTGCCTGGCACTCCTTGGGCCTATTGAAAATTTTATGTGGTTTTTACTGCCCCCTAGTGGGAATTTGGAAACCGCTACTGGGGAAAGTCCTTCGGTTCAAAATTCCAACACTACTGAGCAGTAGGATACTCTATTAAGATATTAAAATCATCTTAAAGAAACACCACTACAAATGAAATATTATTCAGCCCTAAGAAGGAAGAAAATTCTCACACATGGCACAAAATAAGTGTATTCTGAGGATATTACGCTAAGTGAAATAAACTGGACCCCAAAAGACACATACTGTAAGAGTGTACTTATATGAGGTGCCTGGAGCAGTCAGATTCAGAGACAGAAATTACAATGGTGTTTTCCAGGGGTTGGGATTGGAGGGAATGGCGAGTTAATGTTTAATGGGTACAAAGCTGAAGTTTTGCAAAATGAAAAAAATTCTGGAGATGGATGATGGTTACACAAAAATGTGAATGTACTTAATACTACTGTACACTTAACGTACATATGATGCACATTTAAAAATGGTTAATCTGATAAATTTTGTCATTTATATTTTACCACAATCTTAAAATTACTTATTATTATAATATCATTATTATTATTATTATTATTTAAGACTGAGTCTTACTCTGTTTCCCAGGATGGAGTGCAGTGGTGCAATCTCGGCTCACTGCAACCTCTGCCTCCCAGGTTCAAGTGATTCTCCTGCCTCAGCCTCCTGAGTAGCCGGGATTACAGGCATGCACCACCACGTAGAGACAGGGTTTCACCATGTTGGCCAGGCTGGTCTCAAACTCCTGAACTCAAATGATTCACCTGCCTCAGCCTCCCAAAGTGCTGGGATTACAGGCATGAGCCACTGTGCCTGGCCAATTTTTAGTTTTTTTAAGTCATTGCTTTTGGTAAGTTAGAAACAATACCATAGTGAAAAACAGAAAACCTGGATTTTAGTCCCAATTGTTTCTGACTGTGTGGCCTCGAGAAAGTCACCTAACTTTCTGGGCTTTGTTGTACTCACCTATAAAATAAAGGGGTCACATTAAGGTCCCTGGCTTCTGCCAGAGAGCAAATGCTGAACATGATTTATCTTGACGTCACCACAGTGGAGGGCTGCGTTTCCAGCACGCAAGTGGCATTCATCATGCTGGAGAGTTCCCACTGTGCTGTTGGGATCAGCACATTGGGATGATCTATAAGAAGAGGAGGTTTGGATCTGAGATTTACAATGCATTTGAGGAAATCAGCAGGGCATTTGGAGGAAGCAAGCTAAAATATTTGGAGGGAGAAATTCAGCAACTGGAATATCAAGCCCCAAAACATTATTAGCAGCGAGGGGCAGGTAAGAGGCCAATTTCTGAAGAAATTCTGTGTCTGCAATACCGGGGAAGTCAAACCCAGTTAGGGTAGTCCTTTGTCACTCAGGTGGATTTGCATCCAATCTTAGCAACTCAGACCTTTGATGTCACAGGCATACGCTGCAGATCTCAGGCAAAAACTAGCTTGTGGTAGACAAAATCAATGTCACACAGTGCATGCCAGACAGGAGGCAGGGCCAGCCCCTGCTAGCCTTAGGGATACGAGCCTGGCACCTAGGGCAAATTCCTACCTCAATGTTCAAGGCAATTTTTTAGTTCAGTTAAGACGGAAGGCAGTCTGCAGTGAGGTCACCTAAAACCAGATGGAAAGGGCAAGAATGGCCTGTTGGGGCAGAGTGGGGGATAGAGGAAGGAGGTGGAGAGGAAGAACTTGAGCAGACAACGTGCTGCTCCGGTGGCGGGTGATGAAGGCAGGAGCGGGCAGGAAACTTCTGGGAAACTTCAGACAATTCCGATGTCAGGAGAACAAAAAGTGGGTGGAGGGACGTACACATGGAAACCCCACTAGTGAGATCGGCAGGGGCCAGATAACACCACCACCACCAATAAAAAAATGTTAGCATATACTTACTGAGTGCTTATAATGGGTCAGGCACTGTTCTAAGCACTTTGGAGGTATTATCTCATTTAATCCTCACAACAATCCTATTTTGCAGATAAGGAGAGGGAGGCCCAGAGATGTCAAGTAACTTGTCAAAGGTTACACAGCCAATAGGTCACAAGGCCAGGATTTGAACATAGGCAGGCAGATTACAGAGCCCATGTTGGAATGAATAAGAGATGTATGAGAAAAAGGGATGGAGGAAGATGAAGCCTAGCTAGGAGGTAAGGGCCTCATAGGGAAGGCCCCCGAATGTTGTTTTAGGGAGTTTGAGCAATGTCCTAAAATGATGGAGACTCTTTGAAAGGTTTTGAGAAGAAAGCAACTTAATTAGATGTGGACTATGGGAAGATGCCTCAGGCTGTCACAGAGAAAATGTACCCAAGTGGGCGGATGGTCTGGGGCAGAGAGGAAAAGCCTAAACTGAGGCTGGCAGTGAAGTCAGAGGGAAGGAGAGAGGTTTGGGAAATATTTTGGAGCTAAAATCAACAAAGCTGAGTAACTGGGAGAGGGAGACAGGAGCATACAGGAGCATTCCCCTATGTCTAGGGAGTCACGGGGAATATAAGGGGTGGAGGAGGCTGGGCGCGGTGGCTCACGCCTGTAATCCCAGCACTTTGGGAGGCTCAAGCGGGCAGATCACGGGGTCAGGAGATCGAGACCATCCTGGCCAACATGGTAAAACCCTGTCTCTACTAAAAATACAAAAAAAATAGCCAGGCATGGTGGCACATACCTATAATCCCAGCTACTCAGGAGGCTGAGGCAGAAGAATCGCTTGAACCCGGGAGGCAGAAGTTGCAGTGAGCAGAGATTGTGCCACTGCAATCCAGCCTGGGCAACAGAGCGAGACTCCGTCTCAAAAACAGACAAACAAACAAAAAACAAAGAAACAAAAAAACAATGAGGGTAGCAGGAAAGACTGGGGGGAGGCAGGGGGAAGAAGACGAGCTGGACAGAGGACCCTGGAGGGCACGCACCTGGAGAGGTTTGTGGTCCCCGGGAAATGTGTGTCCAGAGCTTGGGAGAGAGATCTGGGGTTGTCAGGCCCCTGAGGATGGCCAAGGCCCTCGCAATGGGCCAGATTACCCAGAGACAGGATAGAGAGGAAGAGTGCTCCTAGGAGCCAGAGGCTGGAACAGGTGGAACAGACCATAGAACACTCTTGTATTTATACTTGATCTGCAGGCAAAGGATGGAGTTTCAACTGACCAGTGACATGCACCCACATCACCAGGGCACCCAGGAGGAAGACAGTTTGGAAGGAATGAGACCAGGTGTAGGAAGGTCTCAAGGCTATCAAAGGTCCGAAGGCCTGAGCTGGGGCAGGGACAACAGGGTTGAAACGGGGAGCTGAGAGAAGAGGTAGAATCAGGGCACCTGGTGACTGGACAGCTGTGAAAGGGGAGAGAGGAAAGGGTCATGGGTGAGCTCATGGTTTGGGGCTTTAGCAATTTGGGGAGGGGTGATGGTATCATGAACAGATTTAGGGACTGCAGGGAGAGGAGCAGGTCTCATTGGAGGAAAATGGGGACAAGGAGAGGAGGAATTCACTTTATCACGAGTATTATTTGCACAATTCCAGCCACAGAGCTAATGTAGGACTTTATAATATTCCGCAAGCCCTTTACTGTGGATTGGAACCAGGCCTGGTTGTCCGATATCTCCTACAGATGATGAATTCTGATGCAACAACTCTTCCACGCTTAGGAAAAATAAGAGCTGCTGTCTGGCAAGGATGAGACTCAGACTCTAAACTCAGATGCGGCATACCTTGAACTGGAGCACAGGTATCCGCACGGACCTCTCAGCTCGCAGTGAGTGCGGAACCACAGGACGGTGGACAGGAGGCGTACCTGCCACCGTGCAGTCAAACATTTTCACCACTCTCTGGCTTTGGAACAGTTCCAGTTAAGCAAATCTAAGCGGCAAAGAAAGCAACCCTGTTCAGCCTATCACTGAGGAGGTATCCTGAGTTTACTGGGGCGCTGGCATCACTTATCCCCGAGGACTTGGGGCTGATCCCTCATATGCACTCCTCACATGGCCTGGACGGTCCTCCCTTCCTTGGCAGCCAGCACAAACGCACCCTGGCAGTCTCGTACCTGCCCGTCCCTCCCGGCCTCTTTGTCACCTCGAGGCCTTACACTGGCTTCCCCTTGGCCTCCACCAGCCTCCTGCATCTTCTTTTCCTGTAAAGCTCCTGAGCATCATCTGTGGTCCCTTGGAAGTTCCCTCTGAGAATCCTTTCCTGGCCTGCAACCCTCTATAGACATCTTTTCCTTCCTAAAGTCCTTCTCCGTATGGAGCTTCCCTCTATCTTCAGGACCAGCCCTTCAAGGCCCAGGAAAGACTTATTACTACACACACACTCATAGCTACACACACACACACATGCATACACGAGTACACACATGCATACACAAGTACACACATACACGAGTACACACACGCACGTACTTTAGAAACAAAGAAACTGAGGCCACAGGGCAAGGAGACTTGCCCAAGGCCACACAGCCAGTAGCAGAACCAGAACTATTAGGCAGGTGCAAAAGTAATTGAGGTTTTGCCATTGGAAGTATGTGAAAACCGCAATTACTTTTGCACCAACCTAAATGAAACATTAAATCTTCTGATTTCCAACCCTAAGCTCTTTCTACCATAATTAATACAGGCATCTGAAGAGGTCTTTCAGAAGAAACCTTGGAATAAGTACTCTCTCTCATTCTCATTCTGAATACATCTGTTTGCTGCTAGGATAAATTTTGATGCTCTGCAAAGATATTACTCCACGGAATTGCCAACGCTCCACTCTACGGAGAACGAGGAAATGGAGGCCCACAGCGTCCACTGAGGCCCTACAGTCACCTAGCTAGAAGGTGGAACCAAAGTCAGTTCTGGGCCACGCCGCCCTTTCTCTGCAGACGTCCTCAAGTTCACCGTGGAGGTGGACACAGCATCACACGGCAGCCCAAGGCAGCGCGTGCTTCTGCTCAGGAGGCTCGAGGGGCAGGGAACAGCCTCTCTGCATGCTTCCCCCCACACCAGCCTGCTGCCAATGCAACTCCATGGACTCTGCTTTTGGAGACCAGCAGCCTTCTGTGGGCCATAATCTACCCACCATTAGTGAACAACCAAAAAGCGCCTCTAGAACACGCCTGGGACATTGAAACCTGTTTTTAGGAAGGGCCCAGTCGTACTGTGAGACTGTCCATGTGCCTCTTGGGTCCCTTCTCACACCCTGCCCCTAACTACTGGAGCTGAGGGAAGTGAGGACACAGCCTGGCACGCCAGCCCTGCCTGGCCTCCCCACTCCTTCCCCACAGTGCAGTCCCAGCCAGCCTCTGTCCGGCCCCACTTAATTCCCCTACCACGTGGGTCCAAAGCCCGGCTTGCTTGGCCTAATGCCTAGCTTCCTAAGGGCTCTGGGTGACCCTGGCATGCGTGGGGGCCCTCAGACTGCAGCTTCCCTTTACCTCCACCGAGTCCACACACACGATGTCTGCGAAGAGCAGCGGCAGAGAGGGCGTGGGCTTTGGAGTCAGACAGACCTGGGTTCAGATAGCTCCGCCACTTCCTAGCTGTAGACTTATTCCCTCTCATGGTGCTATTTTTAGTATTTCATCTTATTTGTTTTAGTCTGCCTTGGTTTCCTGGTCATCCTCCTAGGCTATCAGATTTCCAGGTGAGGCTCATCCCACCCTACTTGGCCAGAGTCTCAGTGCCTGCCTATCTATCCTCCATTGCTCACCTTGGGTGACTGGGACCTGTCTTCTGAGCCTCGGCTATTTCCTGGGTCCACCTGGGTGTCAGCCTCTCATTTCCCGACTCCTGGGGGCCACCCCATCAGAGTCCAGCCCGCAGCCTGCCTCATCTCCCTGGCCCACAGCCTCATTCTCCTTCCCCAAGTCTCCTCCTGAGAGCGCAGAAGGCATCACAGCTGAGCCCACGTGGAACATAAGACTCTGCTGCTGAGTAAGCTCCCCTTGCAGCTAAAATCGTTTTTTCGATAGCAAGGATTTCTTGCTGATGAACTGGCTAAACCATCTTCAACTCACTTCTGAATGAATACAACTGGTTATAGTCAAAGGCGCTTCAGATCACTGGGCCTAGCTTTTCTTCCTTCCCCACACCACAGTCCTATGTCCTTTGCATTCCTGCCATAATTTACACATTAAACATTTTTTTTTTGAGACAAAGTCTCATTCTGTCGCCCAGGCTGGAGTGCAGTGGTGTGATCTCAGCTCACTGCAACCTCCGCCTTCCAGGTTCAAGTGATAATTGTGCCTCCCGACTAGCTGGTATTACAGGCATCTGCCACCACGCCCAGCTAATTTTTGTATTTTTAGTAGAGATGGGGAGTTTCACCATGTTGACCAGGCTGGTCTCAAACTCCTGATCTCATGATCCGCCCGCCTTGGCCTCCTAGAGTGCTGAGATTACAGGCGTGAGCCACTGTGACCGGCTTAAACTTTTTTTTTTTAAATGCAAGAATATCAATGTCTTATTTTGCAGCACTCAAACAAGGTGCCCTCCCTCCCAGTGCTCTTTGGCTAAACTAGCAGTATTGATCAATTGCGGTATTGAGCAATTGCAGTACTGATCAGCGCCAGGCACTGCACTAGGCAAGTCAATATGTATACATGAGATCTAATCCTACAAGACAGGTAATAGCATTTTCATTGACTTACTTATTTGTTTGGTTTTTTATTGTTTTTGTAGAGACAGGGTCTTGCTCTGTTGCCCAGGCTGGTCTCGAACTCCTGGGCTCAAGCAGTCCTCCTGCCACAGCCTCCCAAAGTGCTGGGTTTATGGGCATGAGCCACTGGACTTGACCCAGAATTTTCATTTTTAGACTTTGTAACTGGAGATTTTTTCCCATATTCCAAGACCCTACAAAAAAGCAGCAGAGTTAACTATACTCACTGATAAGTCCTTGAAGGCATGGGCAATACTGCCCTCATCCCTCAATTTTCCTGACCTCTCTGTCCCCAGCTAGCACAGGAAGAGCATTAATGGAGGTGGGGGACTCAGCAAATGCTCATGGGAACCTGCCTCCATCTCATTTTGTTCAATGCTGTCATGTTCTATCCAGGATCACAGGTGACATTCCTTCGAACGCTAATCCTGAGTGATTCCAACCACTCCCTGGACTCCGGTTAAAGTATGCCCTGAAAGCAAATAACTCCCCACTCTCCATCTCTGGAGCATACCTCTCTTGGGTCTCCCACATGACCCACCCCCACCCAGTCACCAAATTGACATTTCTACATCTGAACACACCTTACAGTCCCTCAATCATCTCAGCATTTCTCATGTGAATTGCTGCAATAGCTTCCTAGGTGACCCGACAGAATGCAGTACAGGCTCTGTGCTGGGCACTGCTCATACGTTATTTTCCATTCTAATAAGCAACCCTGTGAGATAGGCCTTAAAGCGTGAGCCACATTAAACTGTTGTTTTTATAAGTCCAACCCAGCTACACACATACATGCACACACACACACACACACACACACACACACACACACACACACACACAACCACACTCCCTCCCAACATACACATTTGCAAGTAATTCAACCTAATACTACTATTATTACCCACCCCCACCATCACAGGCAAGGAAACTGAGATTTGAAGGGTAATTTATTTCCCCAAGGTCACACATTTTATACCCTGGGGAGCCAGGATCTGAACATGGGTGTGTGTTCAAATTTCCAAAGGACACACTTTTTCTGCTAAACCATATCATTTTCAAGTCCATCTACCAGTTCCTAGAGGAATGCTCACAGCCCTAAATACATTACTTAGGGTATTAGTATATCTTAATACTTTTATCAGAGGTGTTTGAACTAGAGCAACTCCATCTTGCATAGGATCTGGGTAAAATGAAGCTAAAACCTACTAGGCTGCATTCCTAGAAGGTGAAGGCATTCTAAGTCACAGGATGAGATAGGAGGTCAACAACAGGTACAGGTCATAAAGACCTTGCTGATAAGACAGCTTGCAGTGAAGAAGCCAGCTGAAACCAACCAAGATCAAGAGGGCAACAAGAATGACCTCTGGTCGTCCTCACTGCTACATTCCCACCAGCGCCATGACAGTTTACAAATGTCACGGCAACATCAGGAAGTTACCCTATATGGTCTAAAAAGGGGAGGCATGAATAATCCACCCTTTGTTTATCATGTAATCAAGAAATAACCATAAAATGGGCAACCAGCAGCCATCAGGGCTGCTCTATGAAGTAGCCACTTTTATTTGTCTACTTTCGTAATAAACTTGCTTTCGCTTTATTCTACGAACTTGTCCTGAATTCTTTCTTGCACAAGATCTAAGAACCCCCGCTTAGGATCTGGATTGGGATCCCTTTCTGGTAACACTTTAAAATGTTATTAATAACACACAATTATAACAACTACCATTTATGGCACCTATGATATGCCTTACCACAGTTAGTTGACTTTATCTCCACAGCTAAGCTATGAGAAATCTAATATTGGTTTTTTTTCTTTTCTAGGTTTTATTTTGTTTTGTTCTTCGGTATGTTGTTTGTGTGCATGTGTGTGCAACACTTTTTGTTTTATTTCTTGAGACAGAATCTTGCTGTCGCCCAAGCTGGAGTACAGTAGCAAGATCTTTGCTCACCACGACCTCCGCCTCCTGGGTTCAAGCAATTCTCCTGCCTCAGCCTCCTGAGTAGCTGGCATCAGACTACCACCATGCCTGGCTAATTTTTGTATTTTTAGTAGAGATGGGGTTTCCCCATGTTGGACAGGCTGGTCTCGAACTCCTGACCTCAGGTGATCTGCCTAAGCCTCCCAAAGTGCTGGGATTACAGGTGTGAGCCACTGCACCCAGGTGCAACACTATTTTTAATAATGTTACAAATAAGGATTGAGATTGAGTGAAGCCAGGAGATCTGCCAGTCACACAGGCGGTGGTGAGCCAAAAGGCAGAGGGTGGGAATCATGAAGAGCAAGAGCGGGAAGGACAGGGAAGCTTAGCCGACTTCAGGGGCCAAGCCCGCCAAGGTGGACACTCACCCTAAGTCCCAGCGGCACAACCTGTGCTTGGGTCAGGTTCACAAGCGGAGGGTAGGCAAAGACAGCAGTGCAGAGCTGGTGCTTCTGGGCAACAGCACTGACCTCTAAAGAGAACTGGCTAGAAACCAACACACCAAGAGGATCATTTTAAACACACACCCAGCCACTCAGAGAGCCTGGTTGGGGCAGCCAAGTGCCCCAACCCAGGAACGGGACGCTCAGCCCTGTTACACCACGAGAGTGAGAACAGGATCTCCTGCAAGCCTCTGGATTTCAACTGCTCGTTTAAATTTCAAGGAGAAGCATGAAGGTGTCGACATGTAAGGAATTACTTGTACATGCCTTTGATCACCCTGAAGCTCTGGGGTGTTCCAAATGAGCGTGCTGGTTGGAAGCCAAGCTGAGTTGAGCTTTTACAAAGGAACTCCTACTGTGCCACCAGAGACCAGCTACAGAAGCCACGCTTCCTTAAATCAACACTGCCTGTTTTCCCCCTTTCATTTCAATGGCATCAGGTGGCCATGGGACAACAGGACCTTGGGCTAAGCCCCCTTGCAGGAAATGTTAGCCTGGCACCCACGTCCTGACCTCTGGCCAGTCACTTCACTTGGGTGATCGGTCATTTGCAAGGAAACCTCCCTGCTTCCTTAATAAGTCAGAGAGGGGCACTGGAAGTCTCTTTGGGGAAACAGATGCCCCGAATGCTCTCCCAAAGTTACTTTCCCTTTGGGGATACCCCACTAGCCGCTACCACCACTGCAACATGCTTAGGACAAGGAGGGAAGTTCTGATGCCCTTTAATGTTCTGGACAACACCTGGGCTCCGACTCTTTCATTAGGCCCCTGTAGCCATGGACACAGCTTTTTTTTTTTGGATGGAGTCTTGCTCTGTAGCCCAGGCTGGACTGCAGTGGTGCGATCTCAGCTCACTGCAACCTCTACCTCCCTGGTCCCAGTTCAAGCAATTCTCCTGCCTCAGTCTCCTGAGTAGCTAGGACTACAGGAATGCGCTACCATGCCCAGCTAATTTTTGTATTTTTAGGAAGAGATGGGGTTTCGCCAAGTTCGCCAGGCTGGTCTTCAACTTCTCATCTCATGATCCCCCACCTCAGCCTCCCAAAGTGCTGGGATTATAGGCGTAAGCCATCAAGCCCAGTCTGACATAGCTTTTAAGACTTTATTAATGACTCAAGGAGAGCAGAAGGGAAATAAACAGAGAAGAGCATGCAACTTGATAATTGTGTTTACAAGATACTCTCATCACAGCATGACAGTGCTCTTTAGTTTGCCCTTAGATGGCAGAGGCAATGTTTTCCCATCCCCTGGGAAAACATTCAGATTCCCTGCAGGCTCAGTTTTAAAAGATCCCCAGCCTGTCGAGCCTCCCTGCCAACTCACATTGGAAAGTCCACCCTGCTTAGAGAAACCTCACCTATGACTCACAAAGACAGAACAGCTATGTTACAATCTCGACAGGACAGCTGTTTCAGGATGTTAAGATAGAATACCATCAACTGAATAGCCACAGAAGAAATATGTTTAAGAAATAGCAAGGTATGTGTTACTCAATAGTATCAATATCTTCATCTGTCAAATAGAGATTATCATAAAACCTCTCTGGTCCAGCATTTTCCAGACTTGCATGGTCAGGGAATGCTTTTAAAATTATGATGTACTTGGGGAACACCAATAGGCACTCATACATATTCAGACTAAGAATGTGGACGGATTATAATGTCAACATATAAGATATGGTGATAAGGTGATGTTAGTCATTGGTGACATTAGTCAATATATATAATATAACATTACAGCAATTAATCTGTTAGATCATTTACTTTTTTGCTTTCAACTTTAATCGAAATACACATGCGTTCCTTGTTTGTGTTTTGCTTGTATAAAGTTTAAAGTATCTCATGGTTATCTAACCAAAGGGTGAAATTCAAGAGCAGCAGAGGTAAATCTGGCTGATTTTCCTGTGATAAATCATTTTATCCTGAGATTTAAGTCCTGTCTGGAAGATGTTCCAAACATATCAGACTGGGGGAAGGAAAGAGAAAGAGAAAAAAACTAAGCATTGAGCATCTCAGTGCTGAATAGTTTACAGAATTTTTTTTTTTTTTTTTTT
>PVKP010035473.1:0-23277 GCA_004027715.1 Plecturocebus donacophilus | reverse complement strand
GCCTCTGAGTGGACGTCTAGTTTGTTGATGATGAAGTTGTTTCTGTTTCTTAGTTTTCCTTCTAACAGTCTGGCCTCTCTGCTGTAGGACTGCTGAGGTCCACTCCAGGCCCTGTTTCCTGGGGATCACCTGCAGCAGCCTCTGCACCCTCACTGGGAGCTGCAATCCTGAGCTGCTCCTATGCGGCCATCTTGGATCGCTCTCTTATGAGTAAGTTCTTTAGTGGTAATTTGTGAGATTTTGGTACACCCATCAACCAAGCAGTATACACTGCACCCTATTTGTAGTCTTTTATCCCTCACCTCCCTCCCACCCTTTCCTCCAAGTCCCCAAGGTCCACTGTGTCATTCTTATGCCTTCATTTTCTCATAGCTTAGCTCCCACATATCGGTGAGAATATATAATGTTTGGTTTTCCATTCCCGAGTTACTTAACTTAGAATAATAGTTCCCAATCTCACCTAGGTCACTGTGAATGTTGTTAATTCATTCCTTTTTAGGCTGAGTAGTATTCCATCATATATATATATATATTCCATCATGCATATATATCACATCATATATATATGTATGATATATATATGTATCATATATATGTATGATATATATATATGTGTACATATGTGATATATATATATCACAGTTCTTTATCCACTTGTTGACTGATTTGCATTTGGGTTGGTTCCATGATTTTGCAATTGTGAATTGTGTTGCTATAATCATGCCTGTGCAAATGTATCTTTTTTGTATAATGACTTCTTTCCCTCTGGGTAGACACCCAGTAGTGGGATTGCTGGATCAAATGGCAGTTCTACTTTTAGTTCTTTGAGGAATCTCCACATTGTTTTGCATTGTGTTTGTACTAGTTTACATTCCCACCAGCAGTGTAGAAGTGTCCCCTGATCACCGCATTCATGCTAACATCCACTGTTTTTTGATTTTTTTTGATTATGGCCATTCTTGCAGGAGTAAGGTGATATCACATTGTGGTTTTGATTTGCATTTCACTGATCATTAATGTTGTTGAACATTTTTTATGTGCTTGTTGACAATTTGTGTATTTTCTTTTGAGAATTGTCTATTCATATCCTTAGCCTACTTTGTGATGGTATTGTTTGTTTTTTTCCTGTTGATTTGTTTGAGTTTGTTGTAGATTCTAGATATTAGTCTCTTGTCAGATATATACATTATGAAGATTTTCTCCCACTCTGTGGGTTGTCTATTTACTCTGCTGACTGTTCCTTTTGCCGTGCAAAAGCTCTTTAGTTAAATTAAGTCCCAGCTATTGATCTTCATTTTTATTGGATTTGCTTTTGGGTTCTTGGTCATGAAATCCTTGCCTAAGCTTATCTCAGTGTAATTTTTAACTATAGTCATAGTTTTTTGTTTTGAATTATGGATTTTATCAATTCCTAAATTATTTAAATTCAACTATCAAGTTTCTCCTAAATTTTCAATGTTATAGTAAGAAAGAAGATAGCATTATTAAGTGGCTACTGTGCAATATTAACACTTTTGTCTAGGTGTTTTCAATTAAAACTCAAAATAAGTCAAGGCCAAGTAGCCTCCATTCTTGCATTGATGAGACTAGGAAATTGGCTAAAATCACAAGCTCTGGATGTAGACACGCCTGAATTTAAGTCTTGGTTCTACTACTTACTAACTGTATAAATTACAGAAGTTACTTAGCTCCTTAAGTCTTAGCTTCCTTGTTGGTGAATTTTAGAAGTAATAACTCTAATGATAAAGTGGTTGTTATGAGGTTAAAAAATATAATGCCTGGGCAAAATGATGAAACCCCATCTCTACAAAAAAATATAAAAATTAGCCAAGCATGGTGATGTGCCTGTAGTCTCAGCTATCAGGAGGCTGAGGTGGGAAGATCACTTGAGCCTGGGACGGGGAGGTTGCAGTGAGCCAAGATAGCGCCATTGCACTCTAGCCTGGGCAACAGGATAGAGCAAGATGCTATCTCAAAAAAAAAAAATATATATATATATGTGTGTGTGTGTGTGTGTGTGTGTGTATCATGTGACTACATGTATACACATAGATATGTATCATGTGACTACATAATGCATAATGACTATTCAATAAATGTAAGCTATTGGTATTATTAGTCTCTTTTTTTTCTTTAGCCTCAGCACAAGACCTTACTTTTATCCCAAATAACTTGTATTTTCTTTGTTTTGGGCCTGATTTCTGTATCAAGAAATAGTTTTGAATTGTCTCCTGGTGTATTAGCTCTCTCTCTCTAATTTTTTGATTCAAGTATTCATAAACATGCGTTCTGTGGTTTTCATGTTTTTGACAAAAATATTGAACAGGAATGAGCAAATCACAAATTCCTGTAGTTGCCTTTTAAGGTTGAAGTCAAGTCTTTGGCCAATATTCTTTGGGTGACATTGACTGCCTAACTATGAAGCAAACCGCCAGTCATCTTGCTCTTACGTGGCCCTCATTCCTCCATCTTAACAACAAAAGGTGTGCATCATGATATTTGGCTATGCCATGCTAAAACCAAGCCATACCATGTACCTGCCTTCCTCCTGACACAGAGGCAACCAAATCTAAGAAAAGATGTGACTGGTTGGCATGACTTGTTCCTAGCAAATTTACACTCATTGCCAGTGGTTAGTATTTGCTTACTGTATCTTGCTTACAAATCATCCATTTTAGAATTTTGTTTGGTATCTGTGTAAGGCTCATCAGTTTACATAAAAATCTCATTTCTTTCACTATTTTTAGAAGTAGAAACATTTTCTAGCCATTAGTCACCTTTTCTGTTCTCCTTGATTCTCAGGAACAGTTCTCTGATCTCATCTGCAAACTCTTTTGATGCTTTGGGATAGAATTTGTATTAACTGAAATTTTGCACTCATTTAGAGTAAGTGAAAATTTCTCTTACTATCTCTTTTTCTACTGCAGGTTTTAATTCTCTCTTCATAATGTCTGCTTCACAAACGATGTTCGTTCTCTCTTAGAATATGGAAGTAAAGTAGAAAATTGAATAGACTTTTGATTATGCTATCATTTGTTATATTGTTTCTTTAGTGATTTTTTATTTTTTGAGATAAGGTCTTGCCCTGTGGCCCAGGCTGGAGTGCAGTGGTGTGAACATGGCTAGTGAGGGTTGACTTCCTGGGCTGAAGTGATCCTCCTGTCCCAGCCTCCTGAGTAGCTTGGAACACAGGCGTGTGCTACCACATCTGGCTAGTTTTTTTTTACAATGTTTTTGTAGAGATGGAGTCTCACTTTGTTGCCCAGGCTGGTGGGCAAGCGATCCTCCTGGGCTCAAGTGATCCTCCTGTCTTGGCCTCCCAAAGCATTAGGATTACAGATGTCAGCCACCATGCTCAGCCTAAGGTTATATTGTCTGAGATATAGCATAGCTTTTTCTTCCCAGATCTTCTCTTGGCTATAGTGATTAAAAAGAAAAACAGCTTTCTTGTTGTCTTTTGTGTTTATCTCAGCCCCTACTTTAAGACTTTATTCTCATAATACTCTAAACAGCTTTTCCCTTTCTTTTATTGCACGCTTGGCTCTGTCCATCCCATCCATTCTCTGAGCCACAGGAACCTTGAATCTTCTGAGTCCATATCTAACACTCCTTTCACCTCCTCTCTGAGAGCTGTCTGCTCCCAGACTACTTCTCTATTCTTGCTGTTTATGTTTTCAGCACAAGCTTAGGACCTTATTTATGGTCAATTATCTGAGATTATCCCTATTATATTTTCTTTTCAGATAGCATATCTTTCCTCCTAAACAGGATCCTTTTTGTAATGCTGAAGTAATCCTGTTTTCAGAGTCTACATTCCTCTTCTAAACATATTCCCTTGGGCACTATTAATTTTCCTTACTTTCTATGAAGCCTCCTTTCTGAAGGCATAACCATTACCTTTTTCACTGTTAAAAAACATCAAGACCATTTTATCCCAAGGTTTCCTGTGTCTACATTTGACGCCTCTTTCTTTCTTGTTGGAATCCAGGATAGAAGTTTCCCAAATGTATTTCCTTACCTGTGGAGGGAAAATTGTCAGCAACATAAACCAAGAACAGACCCTCCTTCTGCTGTGTGCTGGGTTGAATGTGTGCCTTTCCCCAACTTAAGTCCACCTGGAGCCTGTGAATATGACCTTATTTGAAAATGTAGTCTTTGCAGATGTAATCAAGTTAAGATGAGGTCATATTGGAATAGAATGGGCCCTAAATCCAATATAACTGGATCCTTATAAAACGAGGGCCTTTGGGATGCAGGGACATAGACAGGGAGAAGGTCATAGGTGGAGACTGGAGTGATGTATCTAGAAGCCAGGGAGCACTAAGGGTGGCAAGCAACTGCCAGAAACTAGAAAGGGGCAAGGAAGGTTCCCAAGAGGCATCAGAGGAAAACATCATCCTGCCAGAACTTTAGTTTCAGACTGCTAGCTGCCAACACTGAGATAATAATTTTTTGTTGTTTTAAGCCACCTAATTTGTGGTAATTTGTTATGGCGCATCACATAACCAATATATGTGGTTAATAGCAGGATACCACTAGCAGGTTCCAGGTGGCCAATTCTGTAGCAGTTTTGCTACATCTATCAGAAGATAGCATGGCAATGTGACAAGAACATAGACTTTAGACTTGAAGACCCATGCTCAAGCCTTAGACCTACCACCTTGGTGAGTTGGGTGATCTGGGGCTGTTAAAAGAAAAATTTTGGACAAACTAAATTTCAGAGAGTTTAATTGAGCAAGGAATGATTCATAAACTGGGCAATCCCCAAACCAGAATAGATTCAGACAGACATGAAAAGGATTTAAGAACAGAAAAACGAAAGTGAAACAGAAGTGAGGAATAGAAACAGCTGGATTGTTGCAGCTTGATGTTTGTCTTATTTGAACATGGTTTAATCTGTTGGCCATCTGTAATTGGCTGAAATTCAGTGATTGGTACAAGAGCAGGTTACAGTCTGTTGATACATCCAGTTAGGTTACAGTTCACTATGTGCAGAGAAAACCTTTAGTCTGAACTTAAAAGTATATAAGGAGGCAGTGTTAGGCTAAACTTAATTTAACAGGGCATGGCCAATTAATCACTTATAACTTCCATAAATGATGATAATGTATTATTCATCTGATAAGGCTTCTGTGAGGTTGAAGAAAATGTGAGAAAACACATTTTAAGTTATAAAGCCCCAACAGAGGCTATTGTATAGAGCACCCTTGAGATAAGTAACTCCATCTTAGAAAAAGACTCTGTCTTACATTTCACGGGACACTTTGCCAACAGGGATATGATGTTTTCTTAACAAATTTATAATAAATAAAGACTGCATCCAACCAGATGAGGGCATAAACAAGCATGCTTTTCCACTACCTGTCCTCTGATGGCCATAAAAACAGCAGGGCTTCAGCAGCTCAAAGCAGCCATCTTAAGTGACATTCCCTTGCTGTCACCAGTTATCAACACCTGGCATCTGCTGCTGAAGGCTCTGCCCACATCAAAGACTTTTCTTTTCAAGACTTATGGACCACCCAGCACAGACCAGGAGATTCTTTCTGTCTTCATCGTCATTTTCTATGGACTAGTTCATTAATCCTTTTTCCTATCCCCTTTCTCTTCACTATGTGCAGAGAAAACCTTTAAATATTACTTTGATGTGGAATGTTTAATCTTAACATTTATATATTGATGAAATATACTACTATGTATGGTTTGCAATATTGACTGACTTGTGAAGTGGCTTGAGCCTGTGTGCTCTGACTACTAAGTGAACAAGAAGTCTTAGGAGAGAGTTGCTTCTTTGAAAACTTGTGGCTTTTGTGACTAAAATAGCATCTGTAAAAATCTGACATTGTGAAAGACACAAACATGCAAAGACACAAACATGACCTTGCCCTGCTCATGAGAGCCATCTAGCATTGTTTTACCCGACTTCCTTCATCTGGTTGGCTATCTGTATTATAGTACTTTGAAGACACTACTTCCATTTCCTTCTGGATTTATCCCCTTTTAAATACTTCTACCCTCAGATTTTAAATTCTCATTGGAATATATATATTCTTGACATACAATTTTCCTATCTTATCCTTTTATTGAAATGTTTTCCTTTTGAACAAGTTCTACATGCTCTCTCATTGCTGTATTCTAGGCATGAATCTCATTAATAAATCTCAATGATCCTGAGACAGTATTTACCAATCCTTATCTAAAAATCTTCAAAGTATGGATAATGTGTGCATTTGACATATACACATTTGAGTTCTAGTTTTTTAGATCTACTTCTATGTCATCTTCTCTTGAGAATTATAAGGTATCTCTTCTATGGGATGCTTGCAGTCTTTCATTGCCTGGTTTAGAGTAGTTTATGTCTGATTTATCTTTTCTGAGATTTGATCTGTTTTTCACTCTTGTGCTGGTATGTCTTTTTTCCCCTACCTCTCCCCCAGCCCCCACCACCCAGTGGATTTGAACATAACCTTCTTCAGATTTTCTTCTGGCTGATTTTCCATTATTTTGCTTCATGCAGTTTTGTTGTTGGGCAGACATTACTCAGAGTTAGAATATCATTGTATAGTTTTTAAAAACTTTTTTGAAAAAGCCCCCCTTTTTCCCTTGAAGCCTAAAAAAAAAAAGTAAATTTAAGAAGGAGTCTCCCACCACACACCACCCCAAAATCTCAGAGGCTGTCATATGGAGAAGGGATTAGACTCATCCTACATAGAACAAGGTGTGGAGATTACAGAGGCAGATGTGATCCTAACAAAAATAAAACTTTTCTAATGATCAGAGCTGTCCAAAAACAGAATGGCATGCCTTGTGAGGCAGATAGCTCTATTTCTGGAAATGTTCAAGGGAAGTGTATTAGGTCAGGTTCTCTAGAAGGAGAGCCTGAAATGTAGATTCCTGTGCAAATGATTCATTGAGGGAGTGGGCTCAGGAAAAGCCGGTGGAGTAAGCTGAGCAGGGGACGGGAGGTGGGGGGAAGAAGCTGGGCAAAGATGTGGGTATACTAAAGTTTGACCCCAACCTGATCTCACAGGAGTTCTGGGGCATGAATGGTATCACAGAATCGTCCTCTCTTAGGTCTTTTGTGCTTCTTTGTCAGTCAGTCATTGCGTGTATGCTGCCCATGGAGGGTGTGTGTATGGGGTAGGGAGGCATACACTTTACAGGCATTTCTAAGCAAGGCAGTTGTGCTGAGGGTAATTCTTAGGTTAAAAGTACAGCTGTAAGTTGCCAACAGCTAACATTCATATAGCTGGGAAATGCAGGCATTTACCAGATAAACAGGATCTGAGTAGGCCCTAATAACATTTACTACAAAGAGAAAGAATTTTGCAGTGGCTTTACTATTTTTTTTAAAACAGGATCTTTCTGTCACCCAGGCTGGAATGCAGTGGTGCAATCGTAGCTCACTGCAGCCTTGATCTCTCAGGCTCAAGTGATCCTCCCACCTCAGCCTCCTGAGTAGCTAAGACCATAGGTGCACCACCATGCCCGGCTAATTATCTTTATTTTTATTTGTAGGGATAAGGTCTCCTTATGTTGCCAAAGCTGATCTTGAACTCCTGTGCTCAAGTTATCTTCCCACCTCAGCCTCCTAAAATGTTGAAATTAAAGATGTGAGCCATTGCACCTGGCCAACACTGCGTTTCATATATATATATGCGTTTCATATATATATATGTATCCTTTGGATATATACCCAGTAATGGGATTGCTAGGTCAAATGGAATTTTGCTAGGTCAAATGGAATTTCTATTTCTAGGTCCTTGAGGGATTGCCACACTGTCTTCCACAGTGGTTGAACTAATTTATACTCCCACCAACAGTGTAAAAGTGTTCCTATTTATCCACAGTCTCTCTAGCATCTGTTTTCTCCAGATTTTTTAATGAACGCCATTCTAACTGGTGTGAGATGGTATCTCAATGTGGTTTTGATTTGCATTTCTCTAATGACCAGTGATGATGAGCATGTTTTCACATGTTTGTTGGCCTCATGTGTGTATTCTTTTGATAAGTGTCTGTTCATATCCTTTGCCCACTTTTGAATGGACTTGTTTGCTTTTTTCTTGCAAATCTGTTTTAGTTCTTTGTAGATTCTGGATATTAGCCCTTTGTCAGATGGGTAGATCGCAAAAATTTTTTCCCATTCTGTTAGTTGCCAATTCACTCTAATGATCTTATACAATTCAATGTGAGATAGTGATACCAATGGTGAGAATATAGATTTTGGTCTTACTGAGGGCTTGTGTCTTAGTGTTTTCTGTTATAAAGTAGCAGAAATAGACTGAGTAATTTATAAAGGAAATAATTTTATTTGACTCATAGTTCTGGAGACTGAGAAGTCAAGAGCATGGCACTGGCATCTAATGAAGGTCTTCATGCTGCATCATCCCCTGGTGGAAGGCGGAAGAGCAAGTGAGCATGTGAAAGGGGCTGAACTCTTGCAATAACTATAACTAACCTACTCTTGTGATAATTGCGTTAATCCATTCATGAGGATGGAGCCCTCATGGTCTAATTGCTTCTTAAAGGCCGCATGCCTTAATAGTGTTGCAATGGCAATGAATTTTCAACGTGAGTTTTGGGGACAACATATAAACCATAGCAATTTGATACAGTTGTGTTGGGAGACAATTCTTCAGGGGTCCCTTACATTTCCGGGCATTTTGTGAACAGAGGCACTGACTGCTTTTGTACCGGATTATCTTTTTAAGAACCTTTGCATCAAAAACTGCCTTAGAAGATGGTATCTCCCTATGGAGCAGAGGGCAGATTTATTTACTGTTCAATCTGATAAAGATAATGTCTGTTTGGGAGCAAAAACTGGGCAGATTTACTTACAGCCCATTATAAAAGATTGAGGTTCCTTAAACTTGGAGTGTGTTTTTTTTAACCTTCCAAAGAAGCGCCTTCATTTATTTACAGGGCTTAGAAATGGAAAAAAGCTCTAAACTTGGGGTTCTTTAGCTGTGATGTAAGTCCAAGTATGTGGAACATCCATGCAGTTGCTTTGTGGAATTTGGCGGGGGTGTTGAGGAAAGGGGAATTAACATGGGCCTGTAGTTCATGCTCCCTTCTATCCTCTGGGGGATAAAGTCCTTTGTCTCTGAGCTAGAAGTCTGGTGCCTTCTGTCAGCATTCATGCAACAGTAATAGGCTAATTTGTTAATTTCCCAAGTAGAATATAATCTCAGACTCTTCATAGTTGTTGACAGGTCGACTATTTACTATTGAGGAATCACACTTACAAGGATAATTGGTTTATAATCACAGAAGAAACTATGTTCTTGTTTTCCATAAAAATAAAGAAGGGAAATTTGATCCCTTTGACCAAAGGCAAACATTTATTATTAAGATGTTTTTAAACCCCTTCTATTTGGGGATGTCATGACTAATGACTAGAAGCAGATTAACGTGGAGATTGGCTAGTCCTGGCATTTATAGGGGCTTTACTTTTGTCTCTAACATCATGACCATAGGTAGTCATCTTCCATACCTTCTTAGGAGATAAGACCTGGCCCAAATCCTATTTGCTATTTTGCGCCTTGGCGGGGCTGAGGGCAACCAAAGACTATGTGTCCCTCAGAGCTTCAGTGAGATGATGCAGCCTGTGGCTCAGTGGTCCATTGGGATCAATCACAAATCTTACCCCGCCTGGGCAGAGGACTGCTAACTCCAGCTGACATCAGAACATTGCCCTCCGATCTAGCTTTCAACCCCACCTTCTACATCAGGAGCTATTTGCCTTCCTGTCACAAATCAGTTGGCATCTGGGAGCAAAGATCACAGGAAGAGAGAGAGAAGGGGAACTAAGACCACAAGGAGGATAGGGGAGGGATGTGGGGTTGGGTTGAGAAGGTTACATGGGCCTTTGACTGCTTCAGGCAGAGAGCACTAAGTTAAAGCCACCTTTATTAGAATCAGATTGCTGCTTCACTCCCATATTTACCTGATAGTGGCTTCAGCACTAAAGAATAAAAATACATAGAATTTAAAATACTTGTCAGTATATCACCTACTTGTTTGTTCTCTTTAATCAATTGTCTATAAGCTCAGTAAAGATGAATATTTATTTTATAGCAGCTATGTGGCAGATCACATGACAAATTTCAAAAATGAGAACTCCAGTTCTAAATAATTAATGATATACAGTCATGAAACTTTCATGCTCTTCATAACTTGAGTTGTGGTCAGCAGATTCTCCTTTTAGTAATAATTCAAAAAGTCAGCCCACCATGTTGTATAGCAACTGAAAAATGTTCATTTGATTTTTGCATTTATAAATTATTTCCTGATTATCTATAGCGATTCAGTTTATTCTAAAATATATTTCTAAATTATTAAAATATTTTCTGGGAGTTTGGGGGTAAAGAATCACCCTCACAAAATTTAAAAAATCAGGAAATGCCAAATGTCTTTTACTCGGTATTATCTGGACTAAACAATTCACCGAAACTGCATCTAACATCTATTTGAACAGTTTGCAAAACTCTCTTCTGTGTTTATATTTAACATATGCAATAGTCTATTGGGAAACTTTCTTTGCTATTATTGTATTTGGTCTTTAGGGTCTGAAATCTCTGTGGCTCTCCTGCTGTTAGAATCCCCCATCTTGACCCCTCGTTCACTATATTCTAACATCAATACACTCAATATGGCATCATGAGATTCAACATTGTATAAAAGGCTTTTACTATCTAAAGCTAACTTTATATATGTATTTCTTACCTTTTGCTGGAATATGTTCTTGAAAACCATAATAAAGTGAATGGTCAAAAATGCAGATTTTACTTTTCCATAGAAACATTATGTTTGAGAACTATGCTCATGAGCTAGCATTTGGCACTGAGTATGTTTAGGTTCAGTTAATAATTTATCATGAAAGAAATGATACAACTGTTATAAATTTTATTATTTTGAATATTAAATTTATATTAGAAGTCTTCTGTGCAAAAATTACTATATCTAATGGGGACATTGGAATGTAATGTTTCATATATAATGTTATTTGTAATATATTTCATATATATATATAGCATATTCATATGTATACTACATATTCATATGTATACTACAACTTGAAAATAACATAAAACAGCAAAAATAGTCACGCATTAAGCATTTAGCTAACAGTAAAACTTGCCTTCTTAGATGTAGGAAAGTTTTAGGGAGTAATTTGGTTAGACTATATGTCATTTACAAAAACACTTTGTCCTTGAGGCTCTGGCCTATAAGATAAGGCAAAAAATAATATAAGATAAATAACATGTAAGTTAATAAATAACCAATAAGTATTAGAAAGGAAAGATATTTATTATTAATAAATGGAAAGACATACCATGTTCCCAGATGGAAAGACCCAGAATTGTGTAGCTGCTTAGTATCTTGAATTAATTTGTAAAGCCAAGGTTCTAATCCTAACAGGACTATTGAACTTGAAGAGTAGATTTTGAAGTTCATAAAGAAGAGAGAATGAGCAGAAATAGCTGATAAAACATTGCGTGGGAAGGGGAATGAGTTTGAATAGAGAACTTGTTCTATTAAATAGCAAAATTGCAAACTAATACAATGTGTTTTAGTTATTGCTATGTAGCAAAATTCTCCCAAATTGTGTGACCTCTTAACACAGACATTTATTCCCTCTCACAGTTTCTGAGAATCGGGAATCTTGGAGTGGCTTTCTGGCTCAGAGTCTTTCATGAATTGCAGTCTTCTAAGCTCACCGGAGTGGCTGTAGCAGAAGACTTCTATTTCTTGTCACTTGGGCCTCTCCACAGGGCTGCTCAGTGGACACGGCATCTGGTTTCCCATAGTCAGGTGAGGAGAGAGAGAAAATCCCAAATAGAAGTGACATCCCATCACTTCTGCATGTGCTGTTGGTCACACAGACCAACACAGGTACAATGTGGGAGGAGACTACACAAATTTGTGAATGCCAGGAGTGAGCGACCAATGGGAGCCACCATGAAGGCTAGGCAGTCACAGAATATGTAAACAGCATGGCATTAGGAAGAGATAAATGAACCAACAGTTAGCATGGAGATTCAGAGATTTATCATGAATACATGGGAATTTATTTTATGTTAAAGGTGCAAATTCAAATAAGTGAGAACTGACATTTCAACACATTGTGTTATGAAATTCACTACTCTTCTATAAAAAGAATCATATTAGACCCATACCTCGTGCTATGCTGTGAGTAAATATCAGAAAAAATAATGAGGTAAAAAGCACATACACACATATTTAAGACAAATATAGGACATTTTATTTTTTGAGAGACAGGGTCTCACTGTGTTCCCTAGGCTGGAATGCAGCAGTGCCATCATGGCTGACTGCATCATTGACCTCCTGGGCTCAAGCAGTCCTCCCACCTCAGCCTTCTGAGTAGTTGGGACCACAGGCATGCACCACCATGCCCAGCTAATTTTTAATTTTTTTGTAGAGATAGGTTCTTAGTATGTTGCCCAGGCTAGCCTTGAACTCCTGGCCTCAAGCAATTTTCCTGCATCAGCTTTGCAAAGTTCTAGGATTACAGATGTGAGCCACCTCACCCTGCCAGGAAGATATTTTTAATCAAAATTTTTAATCATTTTATAGTAGGGATGACCTTTCCAATGTACAAAATGCACAAAAGTCAGAAGCTTTATAATGAAATATTGACATAGTTCATTGCAGTAAAAAGACAACACAAACTTCTACAGTACAAAAGATAAGTTAAAGACAACTGAAAACTGATGAAAATATAGTTAGGATACATCTTACAGAAAACATACATTACCCCAGATGGTAGAAAGAGCTCCCACCATTAATAAGATACAGGGACGATATCATTAGTAAAAAGGGCAAAGCATGTAAACAAAACAACTTGTGGAAGAGGAAATATAAATGGCAAATGAATGTAAAATATACATTTCATTAGTAATCAGGGCAATACAATTTTTAAAAAAGATTGTTTTATCTATTATAATGGCAGAAATTAAAAATATAGATATGATCAAGAGTTGGCAGGATACTCTCTCCTCAAGCAGAGAGTAAAGAAAAAAAAGAGTTGGCAGGTTACAAGAAAATGAGTGTGCTTATGTTATCAGAGGAGTTTATGTAAATGAGGCCTTTTTGGAAGGCAATTTAAAATAGCTATCAAAAAGTTAAGTGTTAGTAACTCTGAGGTAGGCTTACATGTCTAGAAATCTATCCTATGAAAATACATGTGCACAAAGATGTATGTGCAAGGACGTTCATTGTAACATTGTTTCAATTAAGTAGCAAAATAATTGAAAGTAGACAAATAACATGGATATGAGATAATAAATTATAGAAAATTTATACTACAGAATACTATGAAGCCATTTAAAAGAATGAAATAAACTTATATCCATTGAACAGAAATATCTATAAGAAGCATTGTATGTAAAAACAGTATGTTACAAAACACTACTTATGGTATGAGCCCACTTGCTACATGTAAATGTGTTATGTGTATTTGCAGAGAAAAAGAACTAGAAGGCTGCTCATGGAACTTTCAAAGTAATACTCTTCTAAGAAGATTTTAGGAGTGAGGATGGATAGACAAAGGAATATGTTCATGTTTTAGTTTGTGTATTTATATATTTTAATTTTTTTGTAATAGGAAGATTAATATATTATTTATATATTTTTAAGAGGAAAAATCTTAAAAATCAAAAGTTTAATACATCAGATTCAAGATGGCCCATTGGGCATCTTCATCACCTCCCTTTTCTCTCTAGGCTTTACTGAAAGTGCAGAAAAACTCATTTTTTTTTTAAAGGAATGATATCATAAGAGCATTATAAAACAAGAGAGGGTACTATTGGTAGAGCAGACAATTTGAGAAGTCCTACAAGAGAGAAATCAGGTAGGATCAATATAAAATTGGCAAAGAAACCAGAACAATAAGAACCAAAACCAGAGCCAAACATCAAAGAAAACATATGTTTTTTCCAAGAGCTACCAGGGAGACTCTAAAATCGGAATTACTGAATATGAACAGCAGAAATGGCCTGTAAAATAGCCACTGGGATAATTAGCTGGTATTGATAAGGCACTTGGAACACTGGGTTAGCCTGATTCCAGACCTTCCTTACATAGTGCCTGTGGAATGTCTAGCACTGTAGCCAAATCCGAGGTACTCTTGTAATCACCCAGCAGCTTCTTCCTGCCCACTGCACAGACAAAATTGATTCACTGACACTGTGGCAATTGTAGTAGAGAAAGAGTTAAAGTTACATGAGGCCAGCCCACATGGAAGAAATAGAATTATCACTCAAATCAGTCTCCCTGAAGGCTTGGAGGTTAGGGGGTTTTATGGACAATTTGGTGGGCAGGGGGCTAGGGAATGGATACTGTTGATTGGTTGGGGATGAAGTCTTAAGGGTGTGGAAAATGGTCTCTCAGGCTAATCCACCATTGGGTGAGGCCAGAGGATCAGTTGAATCACGAGTCACCAGTCTGGGTGGCATCAGTCTGAAAAATATCTCAAAAAAAGCAATTTTAGGTTCTACATTAGTGATGTTATGTATAAGAGTAACTGGGAAGGTCCCAAATCTTGTGACCTCTGGCCACATAACTGCTGAGCAGTAAGGGATTATAGAAAGTACATCTAACTTGTGATCTTCATTAATCTTATAAAGGCAGTTTCAGCCCTGGAACAGGGAGGGGGTTAGTTTCAGGAACAGACTATTATCCTTTTTTTTTTTTTGAGACAGGGTCTTGCTCTGCCACCTAGACTGAAGTGCAGTGGCACAATCACAGCTGACTGCAGCCTTGACCTCCTGGACTCAATCTGTTGTCTTGCCTCAGCCTCCTGAGCAATTGGGACTATAGGCATGTGCCACCACGCCTGGCCAATTTTTGTATTTTTTGTAGAGATGGAGTTTTGCTGTATCACCCAGGCTGGTCTTGATCACACTTGAACTCACTCAAGTCATCTACCCACCTCGGCCTCCCAAACTGCTGAGATTACAAGCATGAGCTGCCACATCCAGCCTATCATTACTCTTGCTTCAAAGTTAAACCATAAACTAAATTCCTCCTGAAGTTAAGAGGAACGGCCTATGCCCGGGAATGACCAGGGACAGCTTGGAGGTCAGAAGCAAGACAGAGTCAACTATGTCAGATTTCTTTTGCTGCCATAATCTTGCAAAGGGAGTTTCATTCTCATCTGAAGAAAATGATAGGTTTGCCTGGAGAGGAGAGGAGATCTCAGATGAATGCTGGGGCCTGATGAATATATGGAACTGAGAATACTGGTGTCCACAACAGAGGCCAAGGAAAGAACAATTAGAATAAAAGTGTGTTTTGCCCAAAGCTCCCGGCTTTGGCTATTTCCTGACCATGAGGCCGCAGGGGAGTCAGCCTAATGAAGTACGGGAACATGGAGCTTGCAATCAGTCCTCCTGAGAGAAAACAGGTTGTAGGGAAGTATGCATATGTAATGCTAGTTTTAGTTAAAAAAAAAAAAAAAAGGAGTCTAGCTATCTGAAGATCTAGAAGTATATTCCACAAACTATGGACAGTATTTACCCATAGGGAGTAGGATTTTAGAGGGAGGGTGAGAGGGGATGAGGGTAGGTCTTTCACTTTTTACTTCAAACATATATTGTTTGAAATTTGTGTCCATGAACATATCTGTTGTTTTATAAATAAAAATGTTAAAATAATAATTGTACTAGGAAAATGTGGTTAGAAACATGCACATATTTATGTCTGGAAAGATATACATCACAAATATCAGCAGTGTTTCTCTCTAAGCAGTATGCTTACAGTAGAAATTTACATCCTTTATGCTTTTCTGCATTATCTAATATTTGGGCTGCTGCTGTCATAAATAGCTATTAGAGCATCTAGACATTTGAAGCCATCAGTTATATTAGGGTTAAGCGCAGTGATGTGCTGGTGTTTAACAAGGGGCTCCTCGAAAAGAATGAGCACCTTGATGTGTGAGATTTACTGACTTCTAAATCCTTCCACCACAACAGATGCCACATGGCCAACATGGAGTCACCAAGTGGAACGGGGAAGAGATGTGCACAGTGGCTTCTCTCCAACTTGTGTGAGGCGGCTCCACCACACGTCCTGTGGAGCCAGAGTTTGGTGAGTTGAGATTTCTTGACTCAGATCCTCTGGCTTGATTTTCTTCTCTAGCCCACTCTCCTTGGTGACATGGAGAGCAGGCCCGAAAAGGTGAATCTGCGAGAGGTAGCTGGCAGGTGAATGTGGAAAAGTTGAAGAGGAAGCTGCACTCTCTGGCATCCTGATGGAGGGGTTAGTCATGGGTCTGTTGCAGAGAAGGGCCTTCATTTTGTTTTTATTAACAGAACAATCAGAATGGCTGACCCCTTTTCTCACCACTGTTGCAAACACAGGTGGGGTAAAGGCACTTAGGAAGTAGAGGTATGGATGCAAGCAGCAAATAGATGAAACAAATTAAAGTCAACAGGAGCACTGAATACGGGAGGCCCAGCTGTATTCATTTCCAGTAAAGTTTGTCTGCTCTGTGTAAACAACTATGTCACCCCCTCTTTTATGATCACTATAAGCACCCCATGCTATTCTCTGGTCTTGCTTATTCTGCAGTGCTGCCTTATATTTAGAAGGAAAATGGACTACACTGGAAAGTCTGGCTGGCTGTGCCTTTCAAAACTGTAAAAACAGGAAAAAGAAATTAGCCACCATTCCTCTCCCTGCCTGTCTATTTATTGCCAGCAACTCCCCTTCTTCCCAACCCATGGAAACCTCTTGATTTCCATTGACTTTGCATCTCACATGACGTCCTTTCCGTGGAAGACTATAAATATCATCTGCTTTTCTGAATAGGGAAAGCCCTGTCTTTCCACTGGGCCATGTACCACTATTCTCTCCCCTCCCTGGAACATAGTGACTTTGTCCTATGTAGTATCCTCATTGCTCCTGAGTTTTCTTCAACGTGGCCAAATGGTGGAAGATAAAATGATCTAGTTGAAAAGCAGAGGCAGGAGAGAGGCAGCTAGGACAGTCATTATTTCTACATAAAGAAACCACAGGGGAAAAAGAATGTCTTTGGTTGACTTCTGGGGGAGTTTTTGCACTAGCCTAGGATGAGCAGCATCCTTAAAAGAAAGCTTTGCATTTTTCAACACCTAGATTACATTACAAGGTATTTGGGTCAACAACTGTTAGTATTCATTGGTATAGCTTTATTGTTTTTTAAAGGGAAGCATATATGCAGGTTGGTAGGTTGATAAATATTTGTATGCACTTACAGAAATAGAAACATTTTATCTGCACACACATTATATTCCAAATATTAATATGTTTACATAAAAGTAAAATTTTCCCCTTAATGTTTAATTTAGATTTGAATATATTGATCATCACTGAGAGTGGGAGTCAAGATGTTTTTGCTGTTTAGAAATAGGTTCTGGACAACAGCTGTATTTTCTTGATAGAAGCAGTAGACTGTTTTGAGATGTGATGGTGAAAATAACAGACTTATATCATGAACCCACAGTTCTCATCTTAGTTTACCTCTGCACATGCAGGAAAAGTGTGATGTGAGCTCTTCAGAATAGTGGACCACCATGACAAAGGGGATAGTGAAAGGAGTGGTCACAGGGCTTAAGAAAGCTGAACAGAATAAGGTGGTGGTAGGGAGGTGAGGAGAAAAGGGAATATTAAAACTCGATTTTATCTGAAAATTAAGAAATAAGATTTATTGATATTGTATGTATGAATTGACAGGCATGCATGAACATCATTTGCACTTAATTTAAAACATATTTATTAGACGGGTGGGAGCAGATGCACTGAACTACTATGTAGCAGGTGGGATGGATACATTAGTGAACCATGGGCAGAAAGAGACAGAGAATAAAGATTATCTGGTGGTGATAACATCAGGGAGAAAAATAGATTGGGATGAGGGGGACCATTATTTTATAAGGAAGTGTCAAGGAGTGCCTCTCTGACAACAGAATGAATTTGAGTAGAGATGTAAAGAAAGAGACCAAACCACACAGATATCTGGGGGGTAAGGATTTTAGGTGGAGGAAGCGGCAAAAGCAAATGTCTTAATACATTCTAGGAATAGGAAGGTGGCCAGTGTTGCTGCGGGGGTTGGTTGGAGGAGTAGCTGGCCTCCACATCTGTCAGGCCCTGAGGCCATTGCCAGGACTTTGGCTTTTGCTTTGAATGGAGGGGAAGTCGTGGGAGAATTTGGAATTTGGAGCAAAGAGCTGTTCTCATCTGACTTACATCGAAAAGGACTAACTCTACTGTATTAAGACTCAACAGTGAGGGCAATGATGTGAAAGACCAGCTGGTAGTTCACTAGCCCCAGGAGCAGTTGTCCTGGCTTAAACCAGGTCAGTAGCAGTAGAGATGGTGAGAAGTGGTCAGACGCTGCTTCTGTTTTTAAGATAGTGCTAATAGTGCAGGGTTGGGACTCTGGGAGGCAAGTGGGACACCTTGGATAAAAAATTTAAGAAGGCATTCACGTGGCGGCATGTCATTGAGTAGGTAAGAGGGGACGAGACTTAGTGCAGCAGTTGGCTTATTAGAGCACAGACAATTACTTCATCTGTAGTAACTGGAAGGAGGGCAGAGTACCTGGGCATGGAGCCAGTGGCTTGGCAGATGTGTGCATGGGAGGAAGTGGAGCTTATTTTGATTACTGTAGTTTTTCACTGAATTAGAAAGCAGGGTTATCAGCTGGGTAAGCTTCAAGAGAGGTGGAATTTTGCAATGAGTGAAGAAGAGGTGAAATAATCACATGGGAGAGTGAAAATGAATGAACCAAGTATACGCAGCAGGCTTTTTCAGGTGTTACTAGGGGCTTCTTGAAGTTAGCAGTTGTAGGGCTGGCACTGGAGCTGTGTGCTCAGAATTATTTACTCCTTTCTTTATTTTACTCGTAGCATGGAAACCATAGCTCTAGATCATGTAAGATCTGCCAAATTGGCTTTACAATTCATGCTCGAAAGTCTACCATAAAAAATTTCAACAATAGCTGCCACTCTGTGTCTAAATATATCATGTCTGAAAATAACCATTTGAAAATCATTAGTTTAAAAAACAAATCAATAACAATCCTATTTACAATAGCATAAAAATTATTAAATACTTAGGAATAAATTTAGCCAAGGAAGTAAACATTTAGTACACTGAAAACGGTAACATTGATGAAAGAGGTTAAACACAGTACAGTGTTTATGTATTGGAAGAATTGATATTGTTACAATGTGCATACTACCCAAAGCAATATACAGCTTCAACATGATTCAATGAAGTCTTATGAACACTTTTCGCAGAAATAGAAAAAACAACTCTAAAATATACACAGAAATACAGAAGACCCCAAATAGCCAGAAGAAGCTGGAGAGACAAAAACAAAGTTGGAGGTATCACACGTCCTGATTTCAAACTATATTACAGAATTGTAATCAAAACAACATGGTACTGGCTTAAAAACAGACACAAAGACCAATGGAAGAGAATAGAGAGCCCAGACATAAACAAAAACATATATGGTTAGTGAATTTTCAACAAGGCCATGAAGAAGTTGCGTGGAAAAAGTATAGTTTCTTTAATAAATGGTGTTGAGGAAACTGGATATCCACAGGTAAAAGAATGAAACTGGACATTTGTCTTGCACCATGCACAAAAATCAACTCAAAATAAATCAAAAACTTAAATGTAAGACTTGAAATCACAAAACTCCTATAAGGAAATAGGAGAAAAGCTCCTTGATATTGTCCTTGGCAATTATATTTTGGGTAGTACACCAAAAACATGTGCAATAAAAGTAAGAATAAGAGGAACTATATCAAATTAAAAAGCTTCTGCACAGAAAAGGAAATAATCAACAAAATGAAAATACAACCTATGGAATGGGAGGAAACATATGCAAATCATAAGAGATTAATATCCAAAAATATAAAGAGTTCATGCAACTCAAAATTAAAAATCACAACAAATAACCTGATTAAAAATGGGCAAATAACCTGAATAGACATTTTTCCAGAGAAGACACAAAAATGGCTAACAGGTATATAAAAAATGCTCAACATCCCAAATTATCAAAGAAATGCAACTGAGAGCCACAATGAGATATTATTACCTCACACATGTTTGTGGGAATTTAAAATGATGCAGGCACTATGGAAAACAATTTCATGATTCTTCAAAAAATTAAAAATAGAATTACCATGTAAATCAAAAATAAAATTCTGAGCCCCTCAACCAACTGAATGGACTCCTCCTCTCATCCAGGGGCATTCCAAAGTGAACCTGAAAAACTAGCTCAGACCATAATGGGAAGAGGGGATTGGATATGCCTCATTATGCTCTCCTCTCTTTGGAATTCAGGAACAACTGACCAGTATTAATCCTGGGTCTGTCCTGCAAACCCTGGCTGAGCGACAGATGAAAAGAGTACTCAGACACAGGTAGGCAGTGTAAGGGCCACTAGGGGACTGTTGGCAAGTGAGTAGTCCTAATAAGCTGGAGCTGCTAGCTTTTACTGAGTAGAGACATAATGCTGAAAGCCTGGAGCCAACACAGTATGTGGGTAATTAACATTGTTGTCCTCCCTTGCGGGGATCAGTCTCTCGGGGATGATCAAAGGTTGGTTTCTGGACAGCATAAGTAAACAAACCTATTAGGTAAACTTCCCTACATTCCTTGTACCTACTTCTCGCTCTTTGCCTCAGGGTAAGAGAACAGCTGCCTTCACCTTATTTTCTCCTGAAGCTTTGCAAAACTGTCTGATCTTTCAAGGTTTGCATCTTTCCCTATAGCTTCTTCCATCACCCTGACCGATCTCCTACACATTAACATTAAAACAGAGAGCTTAAGGCTGACAAAACAGATTCTGTAGCAATAAGACACCAAATTCCAACCTGAGTCTCGTATAGCATCACATGATGGAAAGTAGGACCTGAAAGAAATGGAAGTATTTTACTCCCAGATATATTTCTTTGACATATTTTGAAATGGCCCTGTAAAGCTGTCTCTTATGGGGAAAGTCTACCTTCTGTAGAGAATCCTCTTCTCCTATTCCCTTTCCGGGTCTTTTCCCTGATCTAGGAGAGAATTAACTAAGAGTCTGAGACCTTTAAAGTCTTGTTTGTTTGTTTCCTCATTTCTTACTTTTAACTTTTATTTTAGGTTTGGAGGTACATATGAAGGTTTGTTACATAGGTAAACACATGTCACAGAGTTTTGTTTTACATATTATATCATCACGTGGGTATTAAACCCTGTACCCAATAGTTATCTTTTCTGCTCTTCTCCCTCTCCAACCCTCCCCCATCAAGTAGACCCCAGTGTCCGTTGTTTCCTTCCTTGTGTTCATGAGTTCTTATCATTTAGCTCCATCTTATAAGTGAGAACATGTGGTGTTTGGTTTTCTGTTCCTGCATTTGTTTGCTAAGGTTAATAGCCTTCAGCTCCATCCATGTTCCCATAAAAGACATGACCTCGTTCTTTTTTATGGCTGCGTAGTATTCCATGGTGTATATGTACATTTTCTTTATCTAATCTATCATTGATGGGCATTTGAGTTGATTCCATGTCTTTGCTATTGTGAATAGTGCTGCAATGAGCATTCATTTCCATGTGTTTTTATGGTAGAATGATTCATATTCCTCTCGATACATACCCAGTAATGGGATTGCTGGATCTATAAAATGGTAATTCTGCTTTTAGCTCTTTGAGGAATTGCCATACTGATTTCCCCAATGGTTGTACTAATTTGCACTCCCACCAACAGTGTATAAGTGTTCCCTTTTCTCTGAAACCTTGCCTTTTAAAATCTTATAAGAAATATTTAAAATATATTCTCTCTGAAGCCTGCTACATGGAAGCTTCATCTGCATAATAAGAGCCTTGGTCTCTACAATCTCTTATCATAACCCAGACACTTCCTTTTAACACATATTGCTTGGTGTCTTCTGCTTCCCTAAAATATATAAAACCAAGCTGTAGCCCAGTCACCTTGGATGCATGTGCTCAGATCTCCTGAAGCTGTGTCATAGGCCAGGGTCACTTATATTTGGCTCAACATAAATCTCTTCAAGTATTTTACAGAGTTTGACTCTTTTTATCAACAACCATCTGATCTAGCAATACCTCTTCTGGATATTTATCCAAAAGAACGGAAAGGAAAAGAGATATTTGTACACCCATGTTCGTAGCAGCACTATTCAAAGTAGCCAAAAGGCAGAACCAACCCAAATGTTCATCTGTAGATTAACGGATGAAAAAACACAATGGACTATACTATTCAGCCCTAAAAGGGAAGAAAATTCTAACATATGCTACACTATGCATAAACCTTGAGGACATTGTGCTAAGTGAAATAAGCTAATCCCCAAAAGACACATACTATATGATTTCATTTATATGAGGTATTTAAGGTAGTCAAATTAATTTTATTTGTTATTTTATTTTATTTTATTTTTGAGATGGAGTCTTGTTCTATCACCCAGGTTGCAGTGCAGTGGCATAATTTTGGCTTACTGCAATCTCCAACTCCTGAGTTCAAGCATTTCTCTTGCCTCGGCCTCCCAATTAGCTGGAAATACATGCATGTGCCACCACACCCGGCATTTATTTATTTATTTCTGTATTTTTATTAGAGAGGGGGTTTTGCCATGTTGGCCTGGCTGGTCTCAAACTCCTGACCTCAAGTGATCCTCTCACCTTGGCCTGCCAAAGTGCTGGGATTACAGGCATGAGCCATGACACCCAGCCTAAAGTAGTCAAATTCATGGAGACAGAAAGTAGGTAGTTGCTGAGGGCTGGGGGAAGAGGGATTAGGGAGTTGTCAAATGGGTACAGAATTTTAGTTTTGCAAGATGAAAAAGTTCTAGAGACTGGTTGCATAACAATGTGAATAAACTTAACACTACTGAACCGTACAGTTAAATAAGTTAAGATGGTAAATTTTATGTTATGTTTATTTCATTTTGTAAAATAAAAGATAAATCTACAAGTGTTGGCCATAACTGTTACCTAAAAAAAGAAGGGAGTTATTTTCTCTACATAGATCAGACCCTTCCAACAGTTCAAGGTAGCATTATGTTTATTTATTTTTTAAAAAGCAGAATGGTATGCAGCATGTACTATCTGCTAACCTTAATGTTTTTGTAGGAAGGCTTCTTTTCAAATTAAAAATATTTGCAATACCACTCATATCCAGGAGACATCAAGATATATACTCAGAATGAGTGTTTTGACTTTGGTGAATAGCTCAGTGGTGGGAAGTGCAAGTGCAGTACTTGG
>PVKP010035472.1:0-23269 GCA_004027715.1 Plecturocebus donacophilus | reverse complement strand
TAGATGGGGAGAAGCCAAGGGCATGTCCCGGGGAAGGTGGGCAAGGAATGGGGCTGGGGAGAGGTGGAGGTAGGGAAGGTGGGGGTGCAGGGGGAAGGGGTGGGTCGTCCAGTGTGCAGTGCTGCACAGCTGCAAGGGCCGGCTGAGGACCCCCTTCAAGACCCTGATGGTAGAACCTGCTAGGCTGGCCCCATCCCCAGGGAGGGGTGGCCCCAGCCCAGGCCAATCGGACTCCCGGGAAGGGAGGAGGTAAGGTCCTGGCAGGTGGGGTGCCAAGTACTGACAGGAGCTACCCAGGGCAGGAAATTGAGGCCAGGGTGTGTGGGTGGAGGAGGCTGCAGCTGGACCTGAGAGGCAAGGGGTGCTCTGTAGAGAGTGGGCGCCGTGAGGCTGGGCCAGCAGCTCCTCTACTGACAGCCCCACACGGCCTCGCTGGCCCCTCCACAGCCCCCCAGGCTGGACCAGGTGCCCCTGGGGGCTGCAGCTGCAACTTCCTTCACCCGGCAGCCGCTACCCTGCACGTTACTACTCGGGAGGGCAGGGCCAGGCTGCTCGCTGGTGACTGCCTGGTCAGCGAAGTGACTTGAGACCCCCTGCCCCGCCCGGAGCCTGCACGACCTTCAGGCTCGGCGAGCTTGTATGTCACTCATGGCGCCCCTGCCAGGAGGGGAGAGGGAAGCTCCAGACATCGGGGTGGGGATGCTCTGCCGGGGACCAGGCCAAGACTCCTGGGATTCCCAGGCACAGGCCCAGTCGGCTGAGAGTCACAGGTTAGGCCAGCTGTGCCTGATGGGGAAACTGAGGCTCGAGACTTCATTACCTGGCCTGGGCCACAGAGTGAGCCATGACTGGCTCGGGCTTTAGGGCCTGTGTGGCCATCCCGTTCACACATGTGCCCAAGGCCCACACCCAAACCCAACTCTCTAACTTAGGAATGTGGGATCAGAAGGACCCAGCCTGGGCCCGCACAGAGAAACACTGTCCCTGTGAATGTTTCTTCCTCCCACCCTCCTGCAATCACAGCCTTCGCCGCTGCCCCAGGCACGGGTCCCCCTCCCTGATTGGGACCTCACACACATCTGGCCAAATTCAGGCCCCACCAGCCAAACACCTGCAGCCTGAGGATGTGTCCGAACGCAACAGGGTAGCGGCTGGGGGGCTGGTGGGAAGCCGGATGGAAGCTGCGGTGACCCGGAGGCAGCACAGGAAATTCTCCAGGGATGGGGACCAACCCGGCCGAGTCACAGGAAGCATCCTGTCCCAAGTGTTGAAGCCAGAAGCCTGCTGCCTTGTGAAACTGCGAGGGAAAGCCGGCTGCGTTCATTTCCCACCACGAAGGTTTTAGGTTTTCCTTGTCCTGAGGACCTCCAGCCCCAAACAGCCAAGACTGACCCCCCTTGGGTGGGGAGCAGGTGCCGGCCCGGAGTCCACCCCAGGACTCCCGCTCTGCTGAAGGATGGAAGGCAGGACCTGCCCAGATCTCGGAGCCTGGGGTAAAGCGGCCACTCACCGCCTCCCCCACTCCGCTCCCTCCCTGTTTCCCGCTGCTGCGCCCCACCCTCCTGTTCTCAGGGCCCCTCTCAGGAGCGTCCCTCCTCTAAACTCCACACCTTCCCTTCCTCCCTGCTCTCCCAGGAAGCTTCTGCCTCAATCTGAAACAAAGGGGAAGAGGAGTGTGCTTCTGAAAATCCTAACCAGATCCAGCATCCCAGCTGTCCCGGCTGAAGACAGTCTCTTAAGGCAGGCAGAGCTGACTCTCTGGCCAAGGAGAGGGGCGCACACGGACCCTACCACACTCATACCTGGAAGGACACCAGGCCCGGGGCAGCCACTGCCCTCGCTTCAGTGTCCAGGACAGACATTAATTGATGGTCTCCAACCTGGGCCACAAGGAGGACATGGAGACGGATGATTGACATCTGTCCCGGGCTGGAAGGATACACCACAGATGCTCCCTGCGCCCTGGGCCAGCCGCTCCATGAGCACACGCTGAATCCTCCCAGCAGCTCACCTAGTGGCTCAGACCAGGGGTCTGGGAGACACCCCTGTGCACCCTGCATCATTCCCCAGCACCAGTCCAAAGCCCGTCCAGTCGGGTCCACCCTCAAAGTACCCACATCTCAACACTGTGTTTCCACAACGACATCAAGGCCACCATCATCTCCTGCCCGCTGCAGATGCCTCTTAGCTGCTCAGCTTCTCCCGCTCACTCAATTTCCATTCTCTACCCTGCTGCCATAGTGGTTTTTTAGAATACAGCTCAAATCTTGGTTCCCCGGGTGCAAACCCTTCACTGGCTTTCCACTGACTTGGCACAAAACCTAGTGGCCCCCAGATCCTTCCTATCAGACCCCTGACCAGCTCTTGGCCTCGCCCCAGACTCAGCTGTCCCTGCTTGGAGGCCTCCCGTGAGCGAGCTGCTCTCTGTAGGGACAGCTCTTCCCTTCCCCAAATGTCACCTCCACAGGTCTCCAAATCTGGGCCCACAGCACCCCACCCCTCCAGTGCCTCTCAACCGCGATGACGCACTCGGGGTGACAGCTCACTCGCACCCCAGGCCCCGGGCTCCCTGAGAACAGTCCCCAACTCCATCTTGATTACCATCATGCACCCAGCTGCAACGCGCAGGTGTGCTGGCAACCTTGTTGATGAAAGAGTGAAAGAGTGAACAAAGCCCTGCACGGCCAGGCCAGCGGGTGTGAGAGTGACCTGTGGATGCTCCCTGGGGAAAGAGTCGGAGCTTGGGGACGGAGGTGGAGGGCTGCATGTGGCATCATCCTCTCACACCCCCCAGGCATCCTGCATGCCTGGCCCTGCACACCCGGCCTGCACATTCAGTCCGCACACTTGGTAGATGCGTTTCACACCATGGCTGAGATGAGGCCCTACTGGATTTGGCTGGTCCCTAAATCTAATGACAAGTGTCCTCACAGGAAAAGACCCAACAGCTGGACGCAGGGCCCCAACCCGGGCCCCGCCCGGGGAACCCCCGACTGCAGGTGCTCAGGCCTTACAGGAAAAGGAGCTTGTCATTGGATTTAGGGCTCACCCTAGGGCCTGAAACACACGGAGGGGAGACGGCCACGTAGAGACGGGGGCATAGCGGGTACTGAGGCATCCACAGCAATGGAACGCCACAGAAAGTGGAAGAGACAGGAGGGACCCTCCCCCGGAGCCTCAGGAGCAGGCACAGCCTCGCTGACACCTTGATCTGAGGCTTCTCTCCTCCGGAACCACGAGAAAGTCAGTTCACGTTGGTTTCGGCACTTGGACTGCAGTCACTCGCTTCGGCAGCCTGGGAGCTCATCCTGCACCTCCCACCCCACGCCCGCCCCATTTGCTCCAGCCACAAGACCCTGCCTCAGGGCCCTGCACCCTCTGTTCCCTGTGCTGGGACCTCCTCCCAGGCACGTGCAAGGCCTGCCCCTCCCATCAGCAGACCACCACTGACTGGACAGAGGAGCCCTCCTGGACCCCATCGAAGCCAGCGCCCCCCAGCCCCTCTGCCCCTTCCTCCTGCCTTGCTTTCTCTACAGCGTCTCACCGGCGGCTTCATCCTTTCGCGGGTGTCCCTGCGAGGACAGGAGTCCCAGGAGGTGAGGGCAGCTGCGGGCTCCTGCTCACTGCTACCCTCCAGGGCCTGAGCACCATGCCAGCCACCGCCAGGCCTCCATGACCCAGTGTCCAGCGGGCCACCTACATCAGCCTGTTCAGTGCACTCTTGAGGGAGTGCACTGATAAACATCTCCGTGGCTTTGTGGCGTCTTTATTTTCCTTTCTGAGATGGCCTCTAGATTCAAGATGCAATTAGTTCGTAAAAGCCTACGTAGTCTGTCTCAGGAATCCACAGTGCACATTAACATATTAAAGGCTGAGAATTCCCACAAAAAAGAAATCTGAATTCTGCTTTAGGAAGAGCTTACTGGACCACAGCATCCCTTCCCCGTGCCATCCCACAGAGCTGGCGCAGCTCCGAACTCCAGGCTGAGGCCTTGCCTCTCCATCCAGGGGCCTCCCCTCCCCTGGCCGGGCCAGCGCAGCCTGTGTGGGGAGCTGCAGGGGAGGGGGCCTCGTTCCTCCACCTGCCCATCTCAGGGTGTGCCTGTGGAAGGACCGGTGAGTCCGCTGCTCCAGGCTGGCACTCATTTGCCACTTTGCCCACTTTGGGAGCCCGGCTTGGAGGAGGAGTGCCCAAGGTACATGATGCTGCCAGGACCAGGGAGACTCCGGCTGAAACGTCGGCAGGGTCTGGGGAAAATCTGGCACTGGACCAAGAAAAAAGTGGAATTCAGAGAATCCCGGAGCAGGAAGGACACCCCCAGCAGGGAAAGCGGGTCCAAGCACCGTGGCACCCAGGACACAGCCACTGTCCACAGGGCCTCTCGGGCTCGGGAAGCCCCAGTCATGAGGCCCAGCCGCCCACCCGGCACTAAGTCAGTGGCTTTCAGGGAAATCACAACGCGATTAGCAGCCTCCAGCCAGTCTCTCACGGGCATTAGCGCACTCCTCGCTCCTACACAAACACGGCGGGCTCCCAGGCCCCGACATTGTCCTCTGTGGCCGGGTGTCCAGGTCACACGGAAGCAAATCAATTTCACAATGGCTGGGGGAGGGGGACCTCAGCAGCTCAGGGGCCTCCCCTGCCAGCAGGGGCTGGAGGGCGACGGAGAAACGGGAGGGGCGAAGGGTGAGAAAGGAAAGGGCAGAGGCAGAGCCCAGCCTTGACCCCCAGGGCCCTCTCCAGAGTGAGCGCCTGCCCTGCATGGGGCCGGGCACCCCACCACCTTCCTCCCGCTCACGAGGACAGCGGTGCCCGGGGCTGGGAGCAGGGAGGACTCTGGCCGGTGCGGCCCCAACGTCCACAGGCACACTGGCCGGGGAGACCGGGAGCAGCCATGTTGGACTCTCAGCTGAGGGGCTTCAGCACCTGCTGGAACCCGGAGACTCCCACCCAACACAAGCCCCTGACCCCAGCAGCAGCTACGCCCCGCGCTTCTTGCAGGAGCCTGCAGAGATGGGCAGCACACAGCACAGCTGGATCGTGGCGTTGGAAATGCTCGGCCCACCCAGGGCAGGAAGGCAGAGCCTCAGCTGAGCCATGCGGAGGCGGGAAGAGACGTTCTAGAACCCCCGAGCAGGGGGTAAGGCCCTGGGCTCAGTCCCCAGAGACCCCTGCCCACAAGCCCTGCACCCAAGTCCTTGGCCAAGTGACACCGTGACCGAGGCACCTGATCACCGTGGGGGCCACTGCCACTGTCATGGCTGCTAACAGAAGTCACCACAGGCCAGGAGGCTTCACCCAGGCCTCGTCCTCGAAGAACAAGAAGAGCTGGCATTGCTTGAGTGCTTACTGTATACAGCCACCAAGCAAAGGCTCCACATGAAGTGACTCATTTAATCCCAGGTGTGGAGGTGGGCATTGTCACATCCATGTCCTGGAGCCTGGGGCCTGATGGGGGCACTGGCCGGGAGGCTGGTCGGGTCTGCTCCCAAGGTCTCATACTCACAGGGGAGCTGCAGGGAACTGAGCCAGGGCTGGGCCTTGTTTTCCACTCTTGGCTGCTTGGACGGGCAGGGTCCGGCCCATCAACAAACACTTGCTCCACATTCTGGCTCAGGCCAGGCCAGGGTCCCTGAGGCCACCCATTCTGCCCTGCCAGGGTGCTCCTGTGGGATCCAAAGAAGACCCCAGCCCTGGCCAGCCCAACATCCTCACACAGTGGCCTCCAGAGGAGAGGCCTGCAGGTCCGAGCATGCAGCCCACTCCCACGAGGGGTCAGCTTGAGGAAGAACCTGCAGGCTTCCCTGCCTGGACTGGAGGCCTCGTGCTGTGGGGAGGTCCAAAACCCTTGGCCAGGCCCCCAGGTGACCCTGACTCACCGCTCCCTCTCTGACGGTCAGGGCTCCGGGTCTGTCCCCAAGACACTCCTGCAGCCCACAGCACCGCCCCCCGGGCCCCGCTGGCCCTCACCTGCCCAGCCTCAGTTCTGCAGGCCTTGTCACAGCCCGGCCACACGAGAAGCATCTGCTCTCAGCCAGCCTCCCAGCCCCGAGGGCCACGTGGGCAAGCACCTGCTGCCAGGGTCCCTAACACCCAGTGCTCGGCAGTAGCTGAGCCAAAACCCAGCCAACAATCGAATGACCAAATGAATGAAGCAGCGGCTGGCACAGGCTGCGCCGGGCAGCACCCCTCCAGCACCCCTGGGGCTCAGGCGTAGCCCTTGTGAATCTTGACTCCCACCCACCCACTGCCCACCACCCCCCTACCCTGCTGGGACGCAGCCGGGGGGTGAACAGGGAGCGGCCAGAGAAGATCACAGGGCTTCCTGGGGCCACAGAACAAGCAAATAAAAGTCAAACACACAAACAAGTGAGTCCTGCACTAAAAACGAGTTTCTAAAAACAAACAATAACAAAGCCAAAGCCCAAGTCCAGGATCTGCGTGAGGACCCCGTCGACGTGACAGCCAGGACCCCCACCCTCTCCCTCCCCCACCGACATGACGGCCAGGACCCGCACCCTCCCCCGCCCCCCCGACCTGACAGCCAGGACCCCCACCCTCCCCCTCCCTTGCCGACGTGCCAGCCAGGACCCCCACCCTCCCCCGCCCCCCCGACGTGACAGCCAGGACCCCCACCCTCCGCTGCCTCCCACCCCCAGCCTCAGCCCAGCCCCTCCACATGGCCCAACCCAGGCTGCCCTGGGGAAGGTCTCAGCCAAGATGCCCTCCACCCGACTCCAGCCAGCAGGGTCAGGCCAGGGCAGAGCCACCACGTTCTTCTAAGGCCCAAGGGTCCCACATGGGGATGGCAGCTGGTGCCTGGCCACAGCACAAGGAGATGGAGCTGGCAGGGTGGGCCCAAAGCTCACCTGGAGCTAAGCTCACCTGGTGATGGAGATGGGCACGTTCGCCAAGCCCTGCTGGGACCATTGAGACACTGAGGTCCCCACAGCGGGAGAGGCTAAACCCGCCTCGAGGGACTGGCCTGGCCTCTGCCCTGGAGCCTGACGCTGGGGCTGTCACTGCCCACGAAGGGACGGTAGGAGAACACGGCTGTGCACACCCCCACCTGCCACCTGCAGCCACCTTCCTTGACCAGGCTCTCCACCCCGCCCTGTCTAGGACCCCAGGCCCCTGGGCACCCCCACCTCCGCCCCAGCCATCCCTGCAGCTGTGCCTTCATGTCCCCTCCTCGGAGCAAAAAGCCCGTTCTCCCCCGGTAAACCCTGGGGACATGGCCTGGCGGCCCCGCTTCCTCTCCCCGCTCCCCCACAACTCTAAGCTGCCTATTGTTTTACCCCATTATTAAGAGTCCCCTTTGGCAGGCCCCAGAACCCCCGCCTCAGAGCGGAAACCCGGAAACCCAGGGGAACCTCGGCTTTGATGTCTGACCCCTCCCCACTCAAAAGACCCCTTTGTTCCTCCCAGACTACAGGAGCAGAGAAACGGCACAGTGCAGGCGCCATCAGCGAGCTTCAGGCTCAGTGACGGTGGGGGCTGGAACGCCTCCGAGGGGCAGCCGGTCGGCCCCCTCCCTACTGCCAGCAGGGGGCCGGGTCACCTCCTCCTTCCTCCTTACTCTCCTCCCTTCCTGGAGAGAATGACCCACTTCCTCCGCTGGAAAAACATTGCCATCACCCCTTCTCTTCCCTTTTCCCGCTGCAGTTCGTGCCGGGACAGGCGACTCTAACCCGGTTTGCAGCCTGCATGCTTCCTGTGGAGGAGAGAACCTGCGGCTCCAGGAAACTACCTGCCAGGAGGACCCCTAGGGCTGGCTCCTGTTCCTGTCACAGGAGCCCAGGGGAGCCCACTGCCCCTTAACCCTCAATGTAGGGAGTGTTGGCTGGACATGGTGGCTCACACCTGTAATCCAGCACTTTAGAAGGCAAAGGCGGAAGTATCACTTGAGCCTAGGAGTTCGAGACCAGCCTGGGCAACATGGTGAGACCCTGAAAAATGCAGACTTATTCAGGCGTCATGGTGCACACCTGCAGTCTCAGCTACTCAGGAGGCTGAGGTGGGAGGATGGCTTCAGCCCGGGACTTTGAGGCTGCAGTGAGCTATGACGGCGCCACTGCACTCCAGCCTGGGTGACAGAGTGAGACCTTGTCCCTAAAAAATAAACGTAAAAAGTAAAAAAAAAAGTGTGGGGAGTGCGTGACTCCCAGCCACACCCCCGGTGCAGCCTGTGCCTCACCGGCAGGATGCCACACAGCCGTTTCAGGAGAGGCCAGCTCTGCAGGACAGGGTCCCGGGACCTCTGTGCTGGCCCCTCCAGGGAGGGACACTGACCCCTTTGCCCTGGCAGCTTCACCTGCGGGCTCCTGTCCCCATGCCTGAAACCTTCCCAAACACCTCTGTCGCTGTGAGCCCCATTCCTTTTACATGGCAGAGGCTTGACAGCCACCCACTGAGCTGGGACCACCCACTTCCAGTCCTGGCCCCCACCTCTGAGCCCCAGCAGCCCAGCAGCACCCGCCCAGGTCAGGTGGTATGCAGCATGGGCCTCTCAAATTGTGCTGGCTACATGGGGGCGACCGCTCTCCACGGGTCCCCCACCCCGTCCAAGAAACAGATACTGAAGTTCCAGTCAGCAGATGAGATGACCAAGGACCAGGCACCTGGCCTGCCCAGAAACACCAGCAAGTGGGAGAGAGGAAGGAGGGGCTCCCCGCACCCACTGAGGCTGAGGCCCAACACCCGGCGCAGACTGGCCTTGGGAGAATGTGGTGTAGGGAAACAGGGCAGGGAGGGGGAGTCGGGGGGAGGGGGTGGTGATCGTAGTATGGCAGGTAAACCCCGGACAGGGCTCAGGGGTGCATGAAGCCACAGACACCAATGTGTGGCCCCAGGACACCCTCAGACACCCGCCAAAGGCAGGTTCCCATCCTTGGGCAGAGCCAGCCAAGTGGACTGGCCCCGCTCAGCCCCAGCGCTCTCTCCGGGCAGCTCTGCCAGCCTCAGCTCACACCTTTTGTGCAGCCTTCTGCAGGTGGCGTGGCTGAGCAGGTGGCCCCTGAATCGCGTGCTGCTGGGAAAGGGCGCTCCCCACCAGGCCCAGCGCAGATTCACCGCCCTGCCGAGTCCTCTGGGGTGGAGGGAGGGAGGACAGGGGGGCAGGCGGGACTCACCCGAGAGACAGCCCTCGTCGCCAGGCTGCTGCGTCCACCCTCGGCAGCATCTGAGCACCGTCCGGGCCTCTGTGCTATACACCTGCCTGTGGCCCAGGTAATAGACGGTTCTAGAAAGGAAGGGAGAAGAGAAGTGCTGACCATCGAGGGGCCGGTTGCATTTGGCTCTCACCACAACCCTGGGGAGACGGACTGCATCGCGGGGTTCCCAGCTGCACAGGCTGCGACCCCCAGGTGTCTGGGTGGGATGGCTGATGCCAACACCCAGTCGGGTTCCTCTGAAAAAGGGGCAGCATGGAGGCCACAGGAGCTGGTGACAGTGGCCTCCTGCTGCACTCAACCCGGGACACGCTACCCCTCCGCCTCTGCCTGGCGCCCTCCCACCCCACGATGGTTCTGGCTCCAGGCTGGCGTTGGGATGCACATCTCACCCCCCACCTGGCTCTCAATGCCAGGCAGCTCTGTGAGGGTCTCTGGGAGTTGGAAGTGCCTGGCCCTGGAGCCACAGTGGCTTCCGGGATGAGCCAAGCGGGCCCACAGTGCCTGGGGCCAGGCGGGCTGTGCCAAGCATGGGAGGTGCCAGTCCAGACCCCAGGCTCTCAGTCCAGCAATGAAGTAGACGGTCCCAGTAGGGGTCCCAAACACAGGTGCCGTGGCCACTGTCCCCCACACCTAGGAGAACAAAGCTGAGCTGGGGAGACAGAGGAAGCGGTTACGGGCAGCAGCAGGAGGACCCGTGTGGGCCCAGGGCAGAGAGGAGACGCCATGGTGGGCAGGAGGGAGGGCCTCCCGGGAGCAGTGTGGCCAGGGCAGCCTTGGAACACAGGCTGGCTCCTCCTCAGACAGGATCAACTGAGGCTGTCACTAAGGCTAAGCAGAAAATGGTAGGGTCCCCTGGGAGATGGCAGGGTCCTCTGGGGAATGGGCAGCCCGATCTGGCCAGCCTGACAGGGTGCCCACAGTCAGAGAGAGCCCCGATACCCAGAGGACATGCCACCCCCTCCCCAAGTCCAGAGGCTGCCCCAGGCTGCCAGCACCTTGCAGCCCATGAAGCCCGGCCCCCTCCCCCTCAGGCCACCCTGAGAAACCCAGCGAAAATACTACCCACTGCCAGGCGGTTAATTCCACTCCCCGCCCAGCCCCCATCTCCACCCCGCTCCTGCAGGCATCACCAGTCCCCACACGTGGGAGGTCGTGGCAGAGCGTTCGGCAGGGGCCCACCTCTGCCACACGGGGCCTCGCCCTGAGTGGGACAGCCACAAACCTAGAGCAGAGGGAGGCTGGAGGCGAGGGCGCCCAGCCCGCACCGCCCAGCGGCCTCCCGACACCACAGCCCTGGCCCGCGGCTCAGAGTCCTGGTTCCTCTAGCCTGGGCCTCTTCCAACTCGAGCTGCCCCCACACAGAGTGCAAACCACTCCCTCCGTGCCCCCTAAAGTGAAGGACCTTGGAGAGGGCTGGTGGCCTGCAGCCCCTGCAGCCCCGTGAGGACCGCCCCCGCCCCCATTCCGCGCAGCCACCACCAGCTCACAGGCTCTGCTGCCCCCAGGGAGCTGATTCATGCAGGGCTGGGGTCATCAGGGGGATGAGGCCGCCAGGTCCCCAGGGGTGCCTACTCCTCTGCCTTCTGGAAGGTTCCCTGCCTCTCCAGGAAGCTCCTTTCCTGCTTCGTCAGAGCGTGGGTCACATCAGCCCCAGGATCTGCCTGCCGGCCTCACGGTTCTCCCTCGGAGAGCTGCGCTGACGCCTGGGTCCTCGCTCCGCTGCCCAAACAGCCTCCACCCTCACTCTTGCAAGGACCGGCAAGACAGATGGCCACCTGTGGCCACCTGCCCACCCTGACGCCCTGTCTTGCTCTGCTTGCTCTGCAGTGACTAATGGCCCCACAAATTCAGGTCCACCAGATGTGGCCTTACTTGGAAACAGGGCCTTTGCTTCAGCGGCAATCAAGCTAAGACCAGGCCATCCATAGTGGATGGGGGTGCCCTAATCCAGTGACCGACCTCCTTACAGGAAGAGGGAAATCTGGACTCAGGCACAGGGGATGGCTACGTGAAGAGGAAGGCAGAGGTGGAGGTGACGGCCACAAGCCAAGATGCTCCCAGACGCGGCAGAGCTGGGGGCTGTGGCAGACGCTCCCTCAGGGCCCTGCAGGGCCCAGCCTGCCCACACCTTGATCTCGGACTTGCGGCCTCGGGAGCTGGGCGAGCAGAAAGCCCTGCTGTTTGAAGCCGCCTGGTTTTCGGGGCTCGGTGCAGCGGGGGCAGGAAACTCTTGCACAGCTCACTACGTGGCACATGCCATGGGTCCCACGGCTCTGAGGCCTTTGTGTTTGCAAGGACAACTGATCACGTGGATGTGGCAGGGGAGGACGGAGAGAGAGGTGTGCAGAGGGGAAGGAGAGAGGCAGAGAGAAGCAGAGAGGGACACAGATGAGACAGAGAGACCCGGACAGAGAAGAGTAACGGAAGGAGCAGAAGACGCCCCCCGCCAGGGCCTGCCCTGCAGCCTGCGGGCCCCACAGCCAGCCACCCTCCCCACCCCAGCCGCTGTCTGCAGGGGCGGTGACCAGGGGCCCAGCCAACAGCCTGGGGTCAAGGGCCCTTGAGCCTCTGGGAGCAGCCCGGGCAGCTGGGCTGCCGTCTCTGATCACAAAACACCCCCAGCTTGCCGGGGCTGCTGCATGGGAAGCTGGAGGTGGGCCCTGGGGACCCTGACCCAACAAACAAGCGGGCCAGTGGCGGGCGGGCGGGCCGCTTCCCGGAAACCTGTGCCGATGCACGCACGCTGCAGAGACGCTCTGGAGCGCCTTGCAAAGCCCGGCTTGGCAGGACATGAAACCGACCGCCGCGGCCAACAGCGTTCAGCAGAGCTGAGTGTCTGGGCCCATCGCGGTAAATATTTATCCCCTCTCCGGGGCTGCGGCGGCGCTGGGCTACATGCTGCTCCCAGGGCCGCTGACCACCCCCTCCATCCCCGCTAAAGGGAATGACCCTTGCAGCCCCCGAAACCCCCGTGAGGACCGACCCTCCATTCCCCTGCAGCCAGCACCAGATCGCACGGGCGCCACCGCCGCTGGGGAGCTGGTTCGCGCAGGGTGGGGTTGTGGGGGTAACGAGGCCAACCCTGGGCGCCCACTCCTCTGCCTTCTGCAGCCACCAGCTCACAGTGGAAGCCATGGCTCAGGGAGTGTGGCCTGGCGGGAAGGACCTGAGTGGCCCGAGCCACCATCAGAGCCCCTCCCTCACCCCTTCCTCAGAGGGCGGCAGCCCCTTCATTCACAGGTCCCCCTGGCCGTGTTTGTCGGGGAAGTACCACCGAGGGGCTGACAGCATGACCCCTGAAGACCCAGGCATCCTCCCAGCAATATCGCAGGCCTGCCCGCTCTGGGCCTGGCTGGGACAGAGCACCCGTCACCCCGCAGCCCTGCCTGAGGCGGGCAGCAGGCTCCACAGCCCAGGAGCCCGGGCTGGGCTACCACCCGCTGTCTTCCAGCTGCAGCCACCACAACACAGCCACGGCAGGGCTGGCCTGGGGGCTCATCTAACCCTCACCACTGCAGCAAGTCAGGTGGGGAAACTGAGGCTTCGGCAGGTTCCCACCCCACCAGGGCTCATCCAGCCCAAAGTCTCCTGGGACCGCCACCCTGCTAAACTCCCCTGAAGAGCTCAGGAGAGGAGGCTTCTCCTTGTCTGTCCAGGGCAGGAGAGTGGGGCCTGCCCTGCACAGACCGGGCACCGGGCTCTGGGCAAGCCAGGGTGCCCTCAGGCTGTGGGACGCACAGCTGCTGCCTCTTGCCCTTGGCTCCCAGCCACCCTGCAACCTGCTCCAACCAGCTGGAGAAGAATCACTACGGAAAGAGAAGGCCAGAAGCCAAGCCCTTGGGGACATGATCCTGACAATGAGGCCCCGACGAGCTGGCATGGGCACACCACAGGCAAAGCTGGACATTCAGAGCCACATGGCACCCTTCGGGCCTGCGCAGGATACCTGCTGCCAAGCCCAGCTGTGGCCTCACGCCCAAGTCACCAGTCACCCAGCCATGCAGTGGTGGAGGGCTTGGCAGCAGTCTCGGCCCGGGAATGAGGCTGGCGAGGTGGCAGGCAGAGGTGTGCAGAGGCGGGGGGTGCATGTGGTGCCCTGCTTGCCAGCACTCCTGCCTGCTCCTCGCTCCAGGGCCTGAGGAAGCCCAGGCCAGCCCCTGATCCCTGCCCTGCTGGGGCTGTTCTGTGCATGGGCACCCCACTTCTGAGCCCTGCTCTGTGCCAGGAAGCCTGGGAAGGGCTTTCCAGGTTAGGCTCTGACAGGCATGACCCCAGCCACAGGAGGTATCGCCAGCCCAGTTCACAGGTGGAAAAAGGAGGCTGAGGTCGCCAGGCCCATAGGGGTGGAGCCAGCAATGAAACCATGAGCCTCCCACGGTGCCAGCTCACCCTCGAGTCACACTTCAGTGCTGTGGTGCTCTGGGGTCCCGCCCCAGCTGCCCGGCCTGGGCTGCAGCGCTGGGAGCCTGCCCGGCCCTCGCCCCTCTGCACCCTCCTAATGGCAGCCCGGGCCTCCTTCCCTGCATGTCCCCAGAACCCAGGGGCTCCACTGCTCAGTGCCCCGGCTGAATGGTGGCCGAGACACCAAGGGGCACTGCCCTTGCTGAGCCCCACCAGGGCTGTCCACACCCAGGCATCCGCTGCATGGCAGAGCTGTCCCTGTGGGCGCAGGAGGAACGGCCTGTGCCCACCTCCGTGATGCCACCCAGAGCCCAGCTGGGACGCTGGGGTCCCCACCAGTTTCAGAGTGACCTGGGATCCTGCTCATAAGCACTGGGGCTCAAGGGCAAACAGGCAAGGGCTCAGGGTTAGGGATGGGGACTCCTGAGGCCAGAGGAGGAGAAGCCACGCTCTGAAGGCGGATAGGTGGAGTCGGGGGAGGGAGGGCAGGACTGGCTCTGGGGAGGATGAAGGGACCAGGCCCCAGGGCAGTGATCCAGGTGCCACCCAAGGTCTCGCAACATGGAGTGACGTCTACACTGGGCATCTGAGGAGACTCCCCCGAGTCTGAATCCACAGCTGGATTCAGCCCCTAGCAGCTTGGGAGGGGCGCAAAGAGGAAAGATGGGATTTGGGAGCACCCAGTGCCCATGGGCAGCCCCAGGAGCATCCCAAAGGGACAGGGGCCTGGGCCACGGGCAACCACTTTACTCAGGCTGGCTTCAGGAAAGCACATGGTGCCCATCCCCCGGGCACCAGGGTGGTGAGAGGGCTCTGGTTCCCCCAGGAGTGGGGGGCAGGTGAGAACAGCCCAGAGTCTGAGCAGGTGGACCTCAGCCCCTCCCCTACAACAAGCCCAGAATCTTGAGGCAGAACAGCCACGTTTCGGGAGGGAGAGGGCTGGTGAAGAGGCCCGGACACCTTGCACTGGGAAATGCCAGGAGGGGATCCCTGGCCGGGGGACTTCATCCGTGACTGCCCCCAATGCCCTGCCAGGAGGCTGAGGGCCCTGGCGCATCAGAAACGCTGCTCCCACCCCGACTTCGGGCCAGCATGGAGACCGCAATGGAGAAGTTGTGCCTCCACGGCAGGACACTTCCTCAGCCTGGCCACCAGGACTGCCTCCAGCCCTGGGCTCAGGTGGCTTCTGGCTGCTTCCAGAAATGGGGCTCTTCCATCGTGAGCTATTGGTGGGAGACCTGGTTGATGCGACCAAATTCCCGCAGGTGAATACACCTGCATCCACGCACAAGTGACAGCCGCAGGACAGGCCTGCATCCACTCACGTGTGACGGCCAGAGGACAGACTGCAAGGTGCTATTTTGGGGAACAGAGTGAAAGGAGATTTCTTCTTCTTTTTGCTCAAGGTCCCTGAACCTCAGCCCTCCCGGCACTGGGCCGTGTCATCTGGGTGGGGGAGGGAGGTCATCCTGTGTGCTGCAGACGCTGAGCAGTGTCCCTGGCCCCATCCGCCAGCTCAGCTCACCTGTCACCAAACCCGACTCCACATCTCCACCATCCGGGGGTGGGAAGACAGAGCCGCCCCTGAGTGAGAACCACTGTTACCGTAACGGTTTCTTCCTCCTCTACTCTGCACACATATGAATTGTGCAGCAAACACACATTGAAGCTGCCAGAGTCGCGGGAGCGGGCAGAGCAGGTGCAGGTGTCCCTCGTGGACCCCACGCCCACGAGAGCAGCGCAGAGCAGGGCCTCGGCTCCTCCCCAAATCCCAGGCTGAGAGGTTAAGCCACACTTATCTGAGAACGCGTTCCTGCCTTCTCTCCCCCAGGCACACGGAAAGTCTCCACCGGACCCGGCGGGGCTGCCAGCTCCTCCCACAACCCACTTTGCATGGGGCCCCCGGGCAGAGCCTGAGTCTATAAAAGGGGGAGAGGTGTGCACAGGCACATAGGCACTCAAGTTCCGTGTTGAAATAAAATCTTGAGCAATAAAAGGTTTCTCGGGCACTTGGGAACAAGGCCCGAAGGCCAAGTGGCAGCAGCCTCCTGCCCACCCTGGCAGGCTGAGGCCAGTCTCGCCTTCCTGAGTGGCCAGCATCCTCCTGGGAGGCGCCCCCTCCTCCTTCCCACACCCCTCACAGAGGACGCGGGTGCGTGGGTAAACAGAACAGGGCTAGGCATGGGAGCAGCCTGCGGCAGCCTCACCCCAAGGGTGGGAGAGGCCTCATGCTCAGGTGAGGACTTCAGGCAGGGGTGCACACGGCACCGAGGCCAGGCTGGGGCCCCGCCCCTACTGCCCACCTCCCAGGAGGTCGGTGCCACCCTTTGCGTAAACAAAGCCCCTCCCCCAACCTGGGACCCTGGGTCCCCAGCACCTACCTCCGCTCGTGGCCAACACACCACGCCTGCCACCCGCAGCCTGGCTTCCACACGGGCACCATGCGGCTGAAGGCCTGCAGGCACGGCTGGCGGTGCCCCACAAGGGTCAGCTCCTGCTCAGCACACACGTGGGGCCTGGAAGAGTGACACAGATAGTCAGCGCCTCAGCCACCCCCAGCCAGCAGCACCCACCCCTCCTGCACCCCCACCCTTGGGTGTCAGCCCATCTGGAGTGAAGTCCAGGACTGGCCATGCCAGTGCCCCAAGCCAGCCGTAGAGCCCAGGCTTGAGGGCACAGGAGCTGAGGGTAAAGGAAGGATGGCCGCCACCGCATCCCCCACACATGGGCCACAGCGTGCTCCTGGTCCTCCAAGACCTTGAGACACAGCACCCATGACACTGCCTCAACAGACAGGAACCATGGCCTCGAGGCACAGTCATGCCTGGCCCAGAATCCAGAAACAAGCCGGGGCCCATGTGTCCTCGCCCACCAGCTCTTCCCGCTTTGCTTCAGAGATGTCCCCAGGCCAGGTGCTGCTGGGGCGTGCGGCTGAGCCGGGAGTTCGCCCACAGCAGGGTGGGGTGCAGCCAGCTCCGGGCCCGTCCACTATGAAGTCAGTGTCTCCCCAGCATCCTAGGACCCACACAGGTGAGTGTTTGGACAATGAGTGAGGCCTGCTCGTGGAGGAGGAGGTGAAACCCCAGCCCATCCCCGCCAAGCCCCTTCAGGGCCCTTCCAAGGCCTCTCCAGCCCAGAGGCTGCATAAACCAGGGAGGGGGCAGGCGCCCTAAGCAGCCATCCAGACCCCCCGGGCTCGGAGCAGGTGGAGAAAGCGCTCAGGCCCTGGTGGGGAACAGTCAGAAGGAGGGACCCTCCAAAGATAGCCACACAGGCCAGCATCCCCAGAGCAGGGGCTCGCCCCAGGCCTGCCCTGACCGAGGAGTGAGGCGGGCTCCCTCCACAGTGGCAAATTTGCGGGGAGAGGACAAGGCTCCAGTGTTCATATCCCACAGCAGGTGCACCTGGCCCTGGCTCTGGGGACCGCGTCTCCCTTCCAGCCTCAGGTGCAACTAGCCTGGCAGATACCCTAGAGCCCCTGCCACCTCCTGGGGGCAAGCAGACGGCATGGGCCCCAGCCCTTCATGGGAGGGCGCCCCCCACCGGGAGTATTGTCCAGGCTCGGGATCACCCTCCGCCCAGGCCCTGCCAGGAGCTCCTAACCTGCCTGAGGCTCAGCACTCCGAGACTCTGCCTGCCCCGTCCAGGCACCCTGGCCCCACGCCACCCGTCCCAGATGGACGCTCTCGCGATGGAGAACTTTATTTTTCCTCTTTCCGGGATCTGCTGCTGTGTGGGAAGGCCTGCGTCCCCTCTGACTTCAGCCCACCCCCTTGTGCTGAACAAATCCAGAAAGCACAGACCCGACGCAGCGGCGGCAAGCTGAGAGTGGCAGAGGGAAGGGCTTCATCGGAGAGAGGGGCGCCCCAGACGGCTGCGGCACCCGGACACGGGACCTGGCCTCCAGCTGCCCACCCACGGAGAGGCAGATGATGGCTGGGACCAGAGTCTAGCTCCAGGTCTCCAGTCAAGGCCAAGAAGGGCTGGGACCGCCACTGGACATGCCCTGCCCATGACCTCTCGCCTGAGACGTTCTGCCCACACTCTCCTGCAGTTCCTAACCTGCCTGTCCCAGGGCCGAGGCTTGTCCACCCGAGGCAGCATTGATTCCTGGAGCCCAAGCCCAGGTGACTGCAGGGCAGGGGCACAAGGCAGGGCAGAGCACCTCCTGGCCACGAGCAGGGTCCAGGCTCCCCACCAACTCCCAGACAGACCCAAAGCTGCAGCCGAGCAGCCTCCACAGCCATGGGGACCCTCCAGCCAGCATTCTTCGGGGATTTAATGATTGCGTGTGTTTTCCCAAGCCCACCAGGGGCTGCTGGAGCACACTGAAGTTCATAACCCCAGGCCTAGCAGTGTGAAGCAAGGTCTCGCTGCTGGGCTGCCTGGGTTTGAATCTCAGCTCCCCACACCTCATCTTTAAGATGTGAAGCTTACTGAACCTCTGCCTCAGTTTCCTCACCTGTAAAATGAGGACTGGCCTTGCCAGGTTGTCGTGAGGGTTCAATGAGCCGGCACAGACCAGGGCTCCCGACAGCCCTTGGGAGGCATGAGCCAGTGCTACTGCAGATGCTGGGACTGTTTATTCAGGAAAAAGTATAACTTGTGCATCCACAGTGGGCCCATAGGAACTGCTACAAGCATTGGACGCTTTCTGCCCCTGGGCCTTGCCACGCACCTGACCGCCTTGAGCCCTGGGCAAAGGTGGCCCTGAACTCCTCGCCATAAAAAACGGAAGAGGGTGTGGGATTAGGCTGATGACCCCTGAGCTTCTGGGCTGCAGGGGTCCCTCCAGGGGTCCAGCCCCAACTCTGCAATGGCCCCTGTGCTGAGGACAGCCACTGTGAAGTGAGCCTGTCACCATCTCAGGATGGAGATGACACAGAGGGGCCATAGCTGCGAGCTTGGGTTTTCAACAGACACCCCAGGCCTGGGGCCTGCTGTGCAGCCAGAGGAGTCGCTGACCATCTCTGAGCCCTCAATTCAGCATCTGGAAAGCAGATCAGGCCTCCGGAGCTTGGAGACAACAGGGACATGGCCTGAGCTGGGGTCCTGAGGGGATGGGTGCTCCCCTCGGAGGGGCCTCCTTGTCCCTCCTGGCCCTCCTCAAACCTCAGCAACCTCGGCTGCCACGAACCAGCAAGATGACAGTGGGGAACGACTCAAGAGACCCCTTGCCAGCCCCACCCGGGACCACCTAGCAGCCCTTCCCCACATCACACCGTCACTCTCTGGGCTGCTGCCCCCTGGCAGGCCCTTTGTCTCCCCACTAACTCCTCCCTTTCCATGCCTCTCCCCCAGGCCAGAGGGCCCTCGCCCTGCCCAGCCAGGCTGTGGTCCCTGAAAGCAGCTCCTGGGTGGCACTCGCAGTGACCCCCAACAAGACTGACTGATCATCAATCAAGCCAGCCTTCAAGGGAGGAGGAGGGAGTGTGGGAACAACTGTCTCCTCTGGGGAGTTCCACACCGCACACACAGCCACTGCGGCCTTCACACCTGGGAGGATGGAGAAGGTGGCAGGCGGAGGGCAGGCAGAGGAGGGGACATAAAGAAATCTGCCTGGCCTGGTGCAGTGGCTCACACCTGTAATCCCAGCACTTTGGAAGGCCAAGGCGGGTGGATGATGAGGTCAGGAGTTCAAGACCAGCCTGATCCACCTGGTGAAACGCCATCTCGATCAAAAATACAAAAATCAGCCAGGCATGGTGGCTCCTGTCTATAATCCCAGCTACTCAAGAGGCTGAGGCAGGAGAATCGCTTAAACCCAGGAGGCGGAGGTTGCAGTGAGCCGGATCGAGGCACTCCACTCCAGCCTGGGTGACAGAGCTAGACTCCATCTCAAAAAAGAAAAGAGGAAGAAACCTGCCCACTGCCCTACATGTGTCCAAGGAGAACCTGGTAAAATGCCTTGACAGGACCAGAGTCCCAGGCCTGTCTGTTCCTTGCGGCTGGATGTCGCCTCCCATCTGGGGAATTCCCAAACTACAAAGTGGACCCGGCGCAGTCGGAGGCGGAATGCGTCCCAGCTGGCCAGCCATCTGCTCCCAGGCAGAGCTGGGGTCCCACCGGCAAGAGGTGGGCATGCTGCAGGGTCCCTCCAGGGCGGGCAGCAACAGTCTGGTCCCAGTGAGGGCGTCACCAGGTTGGGGGGGAATCCTGAAACCATGCAGCCCGCCTGGCTCAGCTCCCCAGCCTGGCTGAATGCAGCCCCTGAATAAGCCCTGTGGGCAGCGGGTGGGGGGAGTCGCTCAGGACTGCGGCCCTCCCGTTCATTTTTGAACACTTGTTTTTACCCCCATGGGTCTCCTCTTCTCATGCCTCCCAGGCCCCCAAGCAGCCAGGTGGGGTCTCTCAAAGCCCTGGAGTTGGGGGGCCCAGCTCCTGCCCTGCGGCCCCTAGGACCCTCAGTTGCCTTCCCCTAGGCAAGGAGACGATTCTCAATGTCACTCGAAGCCCCAAAGGCAGCAGCTCACATAGGTGAGAGCTCCTTCCCTCCAGGTCTGGCGCTGCAGCACTCAGGGCCGCACCAGGAGGCTGAGAATAGCTGCTTTCTGCACCTGGGGTGGTGGATGGAGCAACTGACAACCCGCGGGCCTCAGGCTCACCAATGGGGCCCTTGGAGCCCTTGGCGCCGGGGGTCCAAAGAGCTAGTTGCAAGACTGGACTTGAGCTGGAGGTCCCGACCCTCCCTGGAGGGGAGGCATCAGGTCATTAGCTGGTTCCAGAGTGCTGGCTGCCCAGAGGGGGCTCCAACGGGGAGAACCTGAGCCCTGAGAAGCAGACACTGGTCTCTGCAGCCCAGCAGCACCTCTCAGGGTCTCCAAAATGTGGAGCTTCCAACCATGGCTGCTCGAAGCTGGCAGGTCCATGCCTTAGCACGTGGCAATCTGCCTCCCACTCGCAGCCTCGTTCCCAGACGCCCGCCAGCAGCCTAGGGCCTCCTGCATGAGACCGGAGGAAAGAGGCCAGCATCCTTCCTCCGAGCGGAAATTCACTTTAGAGTGACCTGAATCAGCAGATAGACCAGTTCTGCCTGCTCCAGGGATGGGGCAAAGCAGCTGGGTCCGTGAGTCGGAGGGTGCCGCCCTCCCTGCCCCCACAGCGTCTCCCAGAGGCCCTGGTTTCTAGCATTAACAGGAGGTTGGCAGTATGGCTTCAACTCAGCCACCAATGGTTCAGGAAAACCCAGCCAGAGTGGGTGCCACTCCCCCTGCCAGGCCCTGCCCGCTCATCAGATTCCCAGGAGGAAAGGGTGGCGGGAGGACAGGACCAGCAGGGACCAAGCGCTCTCTGGGACCTGCCCTGTTCCTCTGGGGTAAGGGAGCAGACTGCCCCTGCCCATGCCCCACCCCCACCGGAGCCCACAGAGTGGACCTCAGAACAGGCCCTGCTCTCCGCAGAACAGTGGGGATCTCCCCAGGGTCCAGCTCGGGTCCCCACACTCACTCAGCTGGCCAGCATTGGCCCACTGAGGCCCGGCTGCGTGTCCAGCCACACGCCAGGTGCTTCCGGGACACCAGGGCTGTGGAAGGCGGCACAGAGCTCAGACTCTCGCTGGTAGATGATCTGTGAGCAGAGGCCCCAGTGGAAATGCCTGCAGCCCAGAAGAAATCAGGGGCACAGGCCCCAGCGCAGCCACCGACACTCACTGCAGCCAGGGAGGCTCCCCTGGAGGAGCGCAGGAAGGGAAGGGCAGAGAAGGGAGTGGAGGGAGGCTTGGGGAAAGGGTGAGCAAAGAGAACAGACTCTCCTGCATTTCCACATTTCAAACGGCTTTACCCCAGGCTCACGAAGGGCCTCCCAACGCCAGGTGTGCAGGCAGAACACAGGAAGCAGACCTTCGGCTCCACACCTGGAGACCCCAGCAGGTCCGAGTCCCACAGGGGGCCCAGGAAGGGCGCTGACAGGTTCTGTAGTGCCCTGGTGGCAGAGACCCCTCGCAGGAGCAGGGACACCGGAGCAGAGACAGCGGGCCATCCACCTCTGCCGAGCAGCAGCCCACCCCGGGACTACAGGGAGCCTGTGCCCCTGGAAGCCCCTGGCTGGTCCTGGGAGGAGCTGGCCGGCTGAGCAGCGAAGGCCACTGTGGTGTCCCTTCTGAGCCTGCAGCTCTCCAACAAATGCACTGGGGTCACAGGAAAGAGGAATGTCCAGCAGCCCGTGGAGTCAGGACTAGGGCCGTTCACATCGCAGATGCCAAGGCCCCCAACCCAGGGACATCACGGCTTTGAAAAGGCCTCCACTTCGTGGAGTAAAGCAAGACCCAGGGTGGGGTTGGGGGTTTGGACCCCTCCCCTACACCAGCGCAACGTGGCAGCTTCTCAGTCTCCAGCCAGCTGCAGCTTCGTCCTGCACGGCCGTGAGCACCAGGCCCTGTGGGGAGTGCTGGACAGGAGCAGCCTGAGAGCCCCTCCGTGACCCCAGGACCAGGAGGCTGTCAGACAGGAGGCCTTCACCTGGGCCTGGCCCTAGCCCACCCGTCTGCAGCCTTCGCAAGCTCTGCAGGCCCCAGGCCCAGCACAGGCAGGGAGTGCTGGGTGGGGGCACCAGCAACTCCCGGCTACCTCCTGCTCCACTGCACACCAGTTTTCCTTTGAGGCCGACACAAGGATTGATTTGCTGTTCAAGAGAGACCGCTAAACGGCCCGTTGGGGAATCATCTTTCAAAATTAAATTCATCTCGGCTGGCTCTCTGACCCTCTCTTCCTGCCCATTCTGGCACTAAATTCCTTCTCCAGCAGCCCAAAGCGCACGTGTTTAACACACAGACCAACTCCATTCAGCTCCCCCGTCTGGGCACGCTCGCCCCTGCGAAGGCCCCCAGACCCCAGGAGACAGGCTTTGGAGAAGCGGGAACGGGCGGCTTCCTCTCTGCCTTCTCCCAGCCGGGCTCCGGGGCCAGACTCTGCCCGGAAAGGGGCGCAGATTCCTCATGGCTTTCCAAGTACAGCATCTGCCTGAGCCTGCAGAACCCACATCCCGGAGCAAAAGAGGGGGAGCGGGGGTGGGGGAGAGGGGGAGAGGACACAGGGAGGGGACCTGCCGCAGAAGGACCCCAGACTCGACCCGGAGCCCTGTATCTCAGCCACCCGCTCTCCAGTTAAGGCCAAGAGCCCACTGCTCTGGGGCCCCAGGGACAAAGCGTCGGAGCTCGGTCCACCGCGGCCTCCCGAGGCCCCGGGGTCTCTGGACGACCCGCCGAGCCCTCCCAGCTCCCGCTACTCACATGCCGGGCTGCAGCGGGAGCAGGGGCCGCGGCGGGACGCTGGCACCCGCGGGCGTGGCGGAAAGCAGCAGCAGCACCAGCGCCAGGGCCACCTCGCGCCCGGCTGTCCTCGCCTCCTCAGGGAACGGCATTGTGCGCGCCGGTGCCTTCTCCGGTCCCCGGCTTACAGCCGGCCCCGGCGGCTCCCCGGAGCCTCCGCCTCGACGTGCGCCATAGGACGCAGCCACAGGTGCCCGCGTCGGGTCCGCGGAGCCCGAGGTCGCTGCAGGTGCGGAGCGTCCGCTTCCCGCCCGCGCCCGAAATAGCACCGCGACCTGATCGCCGGGTCCACCCTGCAGACAGTCGCCCCAGCGCGGTGAGCACAGTGCCGCGGGCCTGGAGCCTGGAAGGCGGCCACGCCCCCGGCACGCCCCCAGCCCGGACCCCAGTCCCTGCCCCGCCCCCGGCTCGTTCCGCCCCGAGCGCCCT
>PVKP010035471.1:0-23278 GCA_004027715.1 Plecturocebus donacophilus | reverse complement strand
TGGAAAAAAAAAAAAAAAACAAGAACAATCAAGAAAAAATACAAAAGCCATCAATGTATAAAATTCGCATCTAAACAGGCGACTTTCCTATAGATATATGTGGGTTTTTTTTTACGCTTTTTAAAATTATACTTTAAGTTCTGGGGTACATGTGCAGAACATGCAGGTTTGTTACATAGGTATACACGTGCCATGGTGGTTTGCTGCATCCATCATCCTGTCATCTACATTAGGCATTTCTCCTAATGTTATCCCTCCACTAGGCCCCCACTCCCCTGCTATCCCATCCCTAGCCCCACACCCCCGACAGGCCCCCCTGTGTGTGATGTTCCCCTCCCTGTGTTCATGTATTCTCATTGTTCAACATTCACTTATGAGTGAGAACATGCAGTGTTTCATTTTCTGTTCTATTGTCAGTTTGCTGAGAATGACAGTTTCCAGTTGATCCATGTCTCTGCAAAGGACATGAACTTATCCTTTGTTATGGCTGCACAGTATTCAAAATGTGTATGTGCCACATTTTCTTTATCCAGTCTACCATAGATGGGCATTTGGGTTGATTCCAAGTCTTTGCTATTGTGAACAGTGCTGCAATAAACATACATGTGTATGTGTCTTTATAACAGAATAATTTATAACCCTTTAGGTATATGCCCAGTTATGGGATTGCTGGGTCAAATGGCATTTCTAGTTCTAGATCTTTAAGGAATCGCCACACTGTCTTCCACAATGGTTGAACTAATTTACACTCCCATCAACGGTGTAAAAGCATTCTTATTTCTCCACATCCTCTTCAGCATCTGTTGTCTCCAGATTTTTTAACAACTGCCATTCCAACTGTTATGAAGTAGTATCTAAATGTAGTTTTGATTTGCATTTCCCTAATGACCAGTGATGATGACCTTTTTTTCATATGTTTGTTGGCTGCATAAATGTCTTCCTTTGAAAAGTGTCTGTTCATATCCTTTCCCCATTTTTTAATGGGGCTTGTTTTTTTCTTGTAAATTTGTTTAAGTTCTTTGTAGATTCTGGAAATTAGCCCTTTGTCAGATGGGTAGATTGCAAAAATTTTTTCCCATTCTGTTGGTTGCCAGTTCACTCTATTGATAGTTTCTTTTACTGTGCAGAAGCTCTGAAGTTTAATTAGATCCCACTTGTCTATTTTGGCTTTTGTTGACACTGCTTTCGGTGTTTTAGTCATGAAGTCCTTGCCTGTGCCTATGTCCCGAATGGTACTGCCTAGGTTTTCTTCTAGGGTTTTTATGGTGTTAGGCCTCATGTTTAAATCTTTAATCCAGCTAGAGTTATTTTTTGTATAAGGTGTAAGGAAGGGCTCCAGCTTCAGCTTTCTGCATATGGCTAGCCAGTTTTCCCAACACCATTTATTAAATAGGGAATCCTTTCCCTGTTGCTTGTTTTTGTCAGGTTTGTCAAAGATCAGATGGTTGTAGATGTGTGGCATTATTTCTGAGGCCTCTGTTCTGTTTTCTGTTCCATCATTCTATCTCTCTGTATTAGTACCAGTACCATGTTGTTTTGATTACTGTAGCCTTGTAGTATAGTTTGAAGTCAAGTGGCATGATGCCTCCAGCTTTGTTTTTTGTTTGTTTTTGTTTTGTTCTTTTGCTTAGGATTGTCTTTGTTACGCAGGCTCTTTGTTGGTTCCATTGATATTTAATATGGTTCTTTTCAATTCTGGAAGAGTCAATGGTAGCTTGATGGGCATAGCATTGAAACTATAAATTACTTTGGGCAGTATGACCATTTTCACAATATCGATTCTTCCTAACTATGAGCATGAAATGTTTTTCCATATGTTTCTGTCTTCTCTTATTTCCTTGAGCAGTGGTTTGTGGTTCTCCTTGAAGAGGTCCTTCACATCCCTTGTTAGTTGAATTCCTAGGTATTTTATTCTTTTTGTAGCAATTGTGAATGGGAGTTTACTTATTTGTCTGTTTGTCTGTTATTGGTGTATAGGAATGCTTGTGTTTTTTGCACATTAATTTTGTATCCTGAGACTTTGTTGAAGTTGCTTAACAGCTTAAGAAGATTTTGGGCTGAGATGATGGGGTCTTCAAAATATACAATCATATCATCTGCACATAGAGACAACTTGACTTCCTCTTTTCCTAACTGAATACCCTTTATTTCTTTTTCTTGCCTGATTGCCCTGGACAGAACTTCTAATACCATGTTGAACAGGAGTGATGAGAGAGGGCATCCTTGCCTTGTGCCAATTTTTCAAAAGGAATGCTTCCAGTTTTTGCTGATTCAGTATGATATTAGTTGTGGGTTTGTCATAAATTGCTCTTATTATTTTGAGATACGATCCACTGATACCTAGTTTATTGAGAGTTTTTAGCATAAAGGGCTGTTGAATTTTGTCAAAGGCCTTCTCTGCATCTATTGAGATAATCATGTGGTTTTTCTCTTTGGTTTTATGTTATGGATTATGTTTCTTGATTTGTGTATGTTGAATTATCATGGATTTTGGCCTGAAATTTTCTTTTTTAGTTGTGTCTCTGCCAGGTTTTGGTATCATGATGATGTTGGTCTCATTTAATGAGTTAGGGAGGATTTCCTCTTTTTCTATTGTTTGGAATAGTTTCAGAAGGAATGGTACAGGTTCCTCTTTGTACCTCTGGTAGAATTTGGCCATGAAACCATCTGGTCCTGGACTTTTTTGGATGGCAGACTTAATTGCTGCCTCAATTTCAGACCTTGTTATTAGTCTATTCAGGGATTCAACTTCTTCCTGGTTCAGTCTTGGGAGTCCTGGTTTAGTCTTGTAAGTGTCCAGGAATTTATCCATTTCTTCCAGATTTTCTGGTTTATTTGCATAAAGGTGCTTATAGTATTCTTTGATGGTAGTTTGCATTTCTGTGGGATTGGTGGTGATATCCCCTTTATCATTTTTTATTGCATCTATTTGATTCTTCTCTCTTTTCTTCTTTATTAGTCTGGCTAGTGGTCTATCTATTTTGTTGATCTTTTCAAAAAACCAGCTCCTGGATTCATTGATTTTTTGAATGGTTTTTCATGTCTCTATCTCCTTCAGTTCTGCTCTGATCTTAGTTATATATTGTGTTCTGGTAGCTTTTGAATCTGTTTGTTCTTGCTTCTCTAGTTCTTTCGAACATGACGTTAGGATGTTGATTTTAAGATCTTTCCTACTTTCTCTTTTGGGCATTCAGTGCCTTCATTTCATTCTTTATATAATTAGTCATTCAGGAGCAGGATGTCCAGTTTCAACGTAGTTGTGCAGTTTTGAGTGAGTTTCTTAATCCTGAGTTCTAATTTGATTGCACTGTGGTCTAAGAACTAAAATCATAACTGTTTGTTATGATTTCCATTCTTTTGTATTTGCTGAGGAGTGTTTTACTTCCAATTATGTGGTCAATTTTAGAATAAGTGCAAATGGTGCTTAGAAGAATATATATTCTGTGGGATTGGGGTGCAGAGTTCTGTAGATGTCTATTAGATCTGGTTGGTCCAGATCTGAGTTCAAGTCCTGGATATTCTTGTTAATTTTCTGTCTTGTTGATCTGTCTAATATTGACTGGCCCCAGTGTATGATATTCACCTCCCTGTGAAAGTTTTATAGTTTTCTATGTAGAGATCTCATACATTCTTATTAGACTTATAGCTAGGTATTTCAGGGAATTTAAATGATATCATAAATGATTTTTTTTCATTTCACTTTATTACTGTTTGATAGGAATACAATTGATTTTTAAATATAGACATTTTATTGAGCAACTCTAATAACTTGTAAATTATAATCAGTTATTATAGAATCTATTGGATTTTCTCCACAATTAGATCGTCAGCAAATAATGAGTTTGTTTCCTTTTAACTCTTACACTTTTTTCCCTTCATCTTACTGCAAAATCTTTGGCTTCCAGTATAAAGCTGAATAGAAGTGGTGATAATGAATATTTCTTTCCTATTTATAAGCTGAGTAAATCTATCAAAATTTACCATTAAATATAATGTTTGCTATAGGGTTTTTAAACCCACATTGAAGAAGTTTCTTTTGTTTTTAGTTTTCTAAGAGTTTTTAACCATGAATTAAAGTTAGATTTTATCAAATGCCTTTTCTGCAGCTACTGAGGTGATTTTACAGCTTTCTCTTTTACTTGGTAAAAGCATTGAAACACAGTGATTCTCTTTTAAATTTTAAACTGAACTTGGCATTCCTGAAATGAAATCAACTTGATCACAATATACTAATCTCTTCATATGTCACTGGATTTAGTTGCTCCTTATTTGGGGTTGGATTTTGTATTTATTGCCACAAGTATTATGGACCTATAATTTTCCTTTCTCATAATGTTTTCAGATTTTGAAACCAAAGTGTTAATGAGTTCAAAATCAATGAGGGCATGTTCTCAGTTTATAATTATTTGATTTAGTTTGTGTAAGATTGCTGTTATTTCTTCTTTAAAGCTTGGCAAAATTCACAGGTGAAGCTACTTTGGCTTTATTTTACTCTGTAGGCTTTTAATTACAAATTCCATTTATCTAATAGTTGACATAATTTCATGTTTCTTCTTGTATCCGTTTTAATGTTTTATTTTAGAATTTTTCCTTGACATAGGGTTTTTCTGCATAGTCAGTTCTACGTAGATTCATCTACATGCTTATAATTTTCATTTTTTTCCCTATTTTTTTCTGCACTTGCAAGCTCCAATGTGTCCTTTTGCCCAAAGAACACTCTTTGGTATTTATTTTAACATGGATGGGTGATTAATAAATTTAGTTTCTGATGGCCTGAAAATGCTTTTATCTTCATTGTCAAAAGATCTTTTACGTAGGCATAGACTTCTAGATTGGTAGCTAATTTTTTCAGCAATTTGAATATATCTCTCCATTGTCTAGCTGCCTTTTTTTTTCTGTTGAGAAGTAATTACCTTCCCAATTTGTTGTTAATCTGAAAGTGATATTTTATAATCTATTTTTGATATGTTATTTGTCTTTGATTTTTAGTGGTTATGCCCTGATGTGTCCAAACGTGTGTTTTTCAGGTCAGTTGAGGTTCATGGTTTCTTGGTTTTTAAAAATTTGGGGCATGTATTTCATCAGTTTTGGAAGACTGGCCATTATTTCTTTAAATATTACTTATACATTTTTCTCTTTTCTCAATCTTCTCTGTCAGCTATGTTTCTTACTTTCTTAATTGTACTTTTCATACCTTTTATCATCATGCTGAAGTTTATTTTCTATTTTATCATCTTTTTTCATTTCATCCAATCTTTTCTAAAATTTCCCATTATGTCCCTTATTTCAATCATTGTATATTTCTGTACTATAATTTACATTGCTTTCTTTTTCACTGTTTTTAATTCTCTACCAAAATTTTTGCTGTTTATTTACCCCCTTGAATATATTAAGGATAGTTTTATGTTATGTCTTATAACTCCAAAATCTACCACTTCCTGCACATATGTTTCTATTCTTTATGTTCCCTGTCTTCTTCTGAACATGGTCTTTTTTTTTTTTTTTTTTAAATGCTAGACATTGGTGTAGGAGTAATTAAGGCCTAGGATGATGTTTTCTTCCTTCAGACAGGATGTGTATTTACTCTGGTGTTCAGCTAGGGATACCAGTATTCCAAGTTTATCTTAATATAATTTTAGAAACTGAGGTAATTCAAAGCTGGGCTTCCATCTCTGAAATACTAGTTTACTTCTAATTTACCCTTACCTTTACCCAAGGTCATAGCTCTTTGGAAATCTCACTTAAACAATGATAAGCTTACCAGGCCTGATGCATTGAAGGTTCATAGATCTCAATTTTTGTCCCCTTTGCCTTTCAAGGTTATCAGAATTGCTCTACAGCTTCTCATACTATTAATTTATCTTCCTGAATGCACATATTCTTCTGCAGAAAGCAAATATCAAGCTCCCCTGTTTTTCTCCTTTTGGATTTTGCCTATTAATTCTTCACTGAAATATTAATTCTCTAAATGCCTCCAAAGTACACTTTTTAAGTATATATTTTTTCCAGCTTCTCTAGTGATTCACAGCAGCTTCGTGGTTTGAATTATACACAGTACCATTATTGGAATGGAAGTCTTTGACAATTTTATTTTGGGAAAAAAAATTATTTCTATTATCTTCATTTAGTGAATTTGCTCTTTATGCTTTTGTTTTATTTCAAGTCTGCTGATCTTTACTTTTGCTTTGTTCAGTTTGTTGATAACCTTATCCACTGAATTGTCTATTACAAATATTTTTAAATTCTAATATTTAATTGATTCTTCCCTAGTTCTTTCATTTTTCTGCTGAAATCATTTATACATTCATTCTGTTCATTTCCTTCTGAATATTTAACATAAGTATAATAAAGTCCCTATTTTTTATTAATTATATATATATTTACTTCTTGAGATGTCATAATTTTTTGCCTGCCAAACATTGAAACAAAATACATATGTACAATTTTTGGAGTATTTTTTACCCCCGAGAGGATGGACTCCTTGCTTGTCACATGGCTAGGGCAAGGGGCTGAACTTTTAGTTTCTGTCAAGTATTGTGCTGAGTTGCAGTTAACAAACATATTAAATTAAGCCGACCTTTGGCTTCAAATGATATTAAAGACAACTATATTTCCCTTTCATCTAATCTTTGATTGAAGCTGAGACTTTGCTGGAATTTAAACTCAGATTGGTTGCAGATGTAGATAGTGACTTTTGGATCATCTTTGGAATAATTTTGTCTTCAACCAAGGAAGTTTAACAACTCCATTTGGTTTGATTTAGATTTAAAATAAATCATGTATCTTCTTATTCTATGATGTCTCAGTTTTATATTTTTATTAATTTTGTTTTACTAATTTTATTTCTATTTCTATGTTTAGTGCTTTCCATAAAAGATTTAATAAACCTAAGGAGATTTTACTAAAATTTTAACATAAGAATTACTTAACGTAACTGTTAATTTATTCTCTTTTCAAACAATATAAGGTTTAACGATCAACTCTTTCCTCACTTAAATCCTGTTTTCCCCAATACATTAGTACCATTATGTGTTCTGAATGCCACAAATTATTATTGTCTTTTCATATAGTCGATGTTAATTTATATATAACTGCATGTTAGTAAAGGTCTTTTCTCCTTATTCTTTCTTTTTATCTTCAATTTTCCTAAATCTTCCTTTAGAGAGTTTCCTTTTTTCTTTCTTTTTTTCAAACCACATTCTTTAGAATTGCCTTCAATGAGGGTTTTTTGGTAGTAAACATAACTTTTGTCAACTTAAATATGTTTTTATGTCATCCTATTCTTTAAATTTACCTTCACTGAATATACAGGTCTAGGTTTTACTTATTTTCTCTCAGCACTATTTCAGTTCCTTCTGGTTTATTGTTGCTCTTAAGAAATTATCTGATTATCTAATTACTGGTATTTAGACATTTTTTTCTCTTTGAATGTCTTTAAGATCTTCTTTGTCTTTGGAATATGGCATCTTTACTATGATGTGTTTGTTTTTATGATGGCTGAAATTCGCTTTACTTTCTGCATCATTACATTTATGTCATTAATTCTTGGAAATTCAATTCTATCTCTAACCTTTGCATATTTCTCATTTTTTCTGTTATCTTCTGAAATTCTGTAAAGACTTGGGTCAAACTCTTATACTCTGTCTTCTACTTGTTTTAACTGATGTATTTTCCATCTCTTTTTCTTTCTTCATTGTATTTTATAGTACATATTTAATTCTATCCCCAAGTTTATTTTCCCTTCTATGATGCTAATCTGCATGTTAATCTGTTCTAATTTTAATGATATGGTTTTATCTCTATTATTTTTATCAGTTCTTTTGCAAATCTGCCTAGTCATTTTTATTCTCCTGAATTTTCCTATATAATGCCCTCTATTATGTCTTTAAATATGTAAACTTACTTATTTTCCATTTTGTATCTGTTATTTCTCATGTGGAATTGTTTTGTTGGTAATCCAATTTTTGTCTTTGCTGGATCTTTACTCATGCTGCTTGTTTTCATTGCTTATTCTTATTTTAAAAACTTTAATTGCAAATTCATGCTCAATGAAAATTTATATGTAAGAACTTTTTTTAGGCCTAGGATGATGGGACATTCTTTCATAGAAAATTTTCTTGTTTCGTGGTAGTGATGACACCTTGTCACTACCAATCCAGTTCCATTTTAAACTAATCCTTTTAAACTAAAATCTAAAAGTTTTAGATCTTACAATTAGTAAAAGTTCAGGCTATAAATACTTGGCTAACAAGGTCAGCATTGCTCAGAAGACTTCCTCAGGACAGATGGCTCCTTTAGAGAGTGTAACCTTTTTAGTCTCCTGATTTCTTTTTATTTTTAGCCTCTGAGATTTTTCCTTACTTTCTTGCCAGTTCAGCAACACATTTTGTTTGTTTTTAATTCCTTAGGCGGGTTGTTTTGAACATGCAGTTTTCTAAACTGTCAGCAATGAGCATCTCCTCACTCAGGTTTTAACTCTGAAATCTGACATCAGACAATCTAGTGACTCCAAACTATTCTTTTGAAGGTATCGTTTACCTCCTTGTTGACATTTTCCTTAATTGTTATTAATATATATTCTTTTCTTGAAGTTCTCACTTCCTTTGTCTTTCAACACACTGTGACTTTCACTATATCTGCTTCATCTCTTTCCTATCACAAAACATGCCTTTATCTATGAGTTTGTATTTTATCATTTTTTCACTTTTATACACTAGGGTTTCTTTGATGGTCTTATTCAATCTCATAACTTCAGTTACCATTGTAGCTCCTCAACTACTAGTTAGCTCATCCGTGAAAATAGTTCCAACTTCTCAATCTAATGCTTCATTTCAGCCTAATATTTTGGACATACAGCTTGATGGCTGTCTAGTTTAGTTCCTCAAATTCAAAGTAACTAAACCTGAGTTAATCTTGGCTTCCAACTAGCTTTTCTTCCTGTACCCCCATCTTCTATTAGTGGTACACTAATTCTACCAGGAACCATATGTGAAATTTCAGAACGACTCTCTCTGCCTCCCAAACTTTTTAAGCCCTACTGCATCTTGATTCCCATACATGATGTCAATACTCTTTTCTAAATCAGGCCATCATTACCTGCAACATGAATACCCCAAATGCTTCCCTTCCTCATTTCCAGCTGCATCCTCACCCCTTAAACAAGACTTAATCTTTGGCTTCTCAGAATTCCAAGACTGCATAGATGCCTGTATTCTATCACTTGATCTCACAGTCTCTGAAACTCTCTCTTTATATATATAATATATAACAATATATAATTTAATATGTATATATATGTTTAATATTATATATACTTGTTCATGTAAATTGATTAATATATTTTATTCTTATGACATGTTTATTTAATGAATTTTCCCTTAAGGGAAATAGCTCATTGATTCTCCATATTACCCCAAACACAAAAAACAGCACATTTTGTACTGAAGGCATAATATTTGCTGATTAAGCCATATATTGAAAAATGAGCTTTAAATTGATTTTTCCATTTATGGTATATCTACCTTTAATCACATCTATCACTGTTTCTTAATTCATTCTCATAAGTCTCAGCTCAAAACATGGCACTTACCTTTTCTAAATCATCCATGATTACATTTTTTCTATAGAAAAAAGTTCAAATCTAACATGAAACTTAAGCCACTGATGACCTTGCCCTAGTCTTCCTTTTCAAATTTGTCTTCCAATCTCATGTTCGGCAAGCCACTTAGAATACAATACTTACTGTTTTCCATGCATTCCTCACATATACAAGTGTCAGTGCCCTTCCCAATTCTGTTGCTGTGTCTAAATGCCCTTCTCCACATCTCAAAGAAAGGAGAAGTTTACACTGGCTAAGATCCTGGGCTTCAGTTTCTAAAAGGTATAGACTTGCACCCTAGACCTAGCATTTTTATCAGCCAAGTAATCTTGGCCTCCTAAGTTTTAGTTTGCTCATCTGTCAAATGAGTATAATAATAATAGACCTCCTCAGGGGATTGTTGCAGGATGTAGTAGACACAGGACTTGGCACTCAGGAAACATATAGGAGTTTAAATATTATTGTTAATATCTCTAAAATTACTCCAAGTGTGTTAGAGTCTGCCCATTGCCCACTTCCATAGCCATTCTGCATGTGATCTAGAGGTCAGAAATTTGCTGCTGCTACCGTGAGTACCACAACCGTCTCTCACGGTCGAAAAACTAGTTAGGAAAACTGACTCCAGGCATTATGAATGGATAGAAACCACTCACATCTCAGCCAGCCAATCTGCCAACAACAGCAGCAGGAACACGTCTTTCATTTCACATTCACCTTCTGATTTTCACATGTGTTTTTAGCAGAGCCAAATTTGTATCCTGAACACACACTGTAACAGGGTCCAGGAAATGCTTTTAGCTCCTTGATCACTCCAACTAGAAGGAGGATAAAACCAAGTTTGGGAAAGCCAATCCATAATATCTATAACAAAATTCACTGAGATGCCACTGCTTCAAGTTGTTCCTGAATTTTTCCTAGCTGAAAGTAATTGTCCTTCCTCCTCCTTTAAGCTGGTGGTTTTCAACCCTCACTGGACTTTAGAACTACTTGAGAACTGAAAAGGACTTATTTTTAGTGCACTCTAATTTATTTGGTTTGAGGTAGGGGTGTACCTTGGACATTTTTTTTTTTTTTTTTTGACACAGAGTTTCACTTGTGTTGCCTAGGCTGGAATGCAATGGCACAATCTCAGCTCACCACAACCTCTGCCTCCTGGGTGCAAGGAATTCTACTGCCTCAGCCCCTCGAGTAGCTGGGATTATAGGCATGAGCCACCACACCTGGCTAATTTTGTATTTTTAGTAGAGACGGGTTTCTCTATGCTGGTCAGGCTGTTCTTGAACTCCCAACCTCAGGCGATCCGCCCGCCTCAACCTTCCAAAGTGCTGGGATTACAGACGTGAGCCACTGCGCCATCCCACCTTGGACATTTTTAAACTTCTATGTGTACCCAATGTTCAGAACTACTGCTCTAAAACTTATAATCTTTCATTTATCCTCATCGTTTCCTAACTTTTGTTTAGAGATATGAAATGTCCTTACTCTTCCTGCTAGATCATAAGCTCTCTGCAGACAGTATGTGAGTCTAATCTTTTTATGTCCTTTACAACTTGTAGCAGATTACTTTGCAAATGACATGTATTTTACAGGTTTTTCAAATGTATGAAAAAATAGATGTGAGTGATGTCTTGCAAACAATAGTATATGAAAGGTACCAGGCATGGCACCTAGTCCTTGCCTCTCTCCCACTTGAAATGTTCTCATGTATACTTCTTGTGAATCTATTCATTCTGCATAGCATAGTAAAAATGTTAAGTAGATATATTGCTCATAGCCTTAGCCTTCTCATTAATAACTCACCATAAAATATAACAACATAAAATTATCCTGGTTTAAAAAATAGCACCTAAGAAATAACATTCTCAGCTATGAAAACTATTACCAATGAACTTACATCTTTTTAGGGAGAAACCTAAAATCTAGAGGAGGGAACGAAAGAAACAAAGCCAAGTCGATTCATATCATTGAATTTCTGAGCTACTCATCTGTCTTCATCATGTTCTTTGATCTATCAGTGCACCTCTAAATAAATCTTCTAAAATCCCAATATGCAAAGATAAAAATTCTGGGCTTAAATGTTGTGTTAGTTGCTAAATAACTTTGAAAGAAATTTGACAAGAATGTCTAAGTGATACATTCCAAGTGAATGACTAGCACTGCTGAGTTGACATCTAGAAAAGTTGAATGCTAACCAACTGGGGTACATGAATAATTCTTACAGCTCATAATTAAGAACAGCTTTGCTCGAGGATTTTTAATCTTTGAAAGCAAAAATTTCCCAATATCTTTGTCAAATTAGTCCTCTGGTGGAGATTCCTGAGACAAAAATCACATAGTCCTCATCCTCTTTCCTACAGCTTTACCTGTTAGGGAATGATTAAAAACAAGCTATTTGGTTTGCTCTTCTGAACACAAAATTATTCCCTGAGAATTTTAAAATACTAATGTTAGTGATAAAGAAGAGGAAAAGGTACAGAATAATGTTTTAAAAAACATAAGATAGTAAAAAGTGGTCAGATTGGAAAAATTCAATCTTACCTGTTCTGCCTGCCCCACTCCAGTTAGAACTACTTGCATTCAAGGTTCAAATAACTTCAAAAAGCTTTAAAGTTTCAAGATCCTTCTTCATCCTGAAGGTACCCCGAAGAAATTTGTTCTCAAGACTCACCATTTCCCATCTTTAAATGAGCTCCTGTGCCATTCTCTCAACAGTTTGATCTTTCCTTCCTTGCTTCTTTCCTTCCTTCTTTTTCTTCTTCCTTTCTTCCTTCCAAACTTCCTTTCTTCCTAACAGATTTCCAACAGCTTAACTTCCTTAAGATCTTCCTAGAAAGGTCTGTCTTCACTCTTTCTATCCTAATAGTTCTCTAAGAATTCTATATGGTTCAATAACATGTGTATAATTTATATAGTTATAATACCTCTATTTTTAAAAGCTATTTGGATGTATTCTAAGATCAATAGTTAAATGATAGACTTCATGCAAATGAGGAATAAATTTCTTAGTATATTTTTTCTAAGAAGAAGAGAGTAAACATTCAGTTTGTTCTTCTACCTCGAATTACATTCGCTATTACTAATATAGGAGCTACACTAAGAGAATCTAGACTTCTTGAGGGGCAGGGAGTTCAAATCACTGAGTAAATATTCAAGAAATGTTGACCTGGACCAAATGCCTTCTCCCACTATATAGTTCTACAAGTGTCAAACCACAAGGTTTTGAGATATTAGACTGATTCTGTTCTCACCCTACCCAACTTCCCCGATGTTGGTTTTACAAAATGGAATTGAACAAGAAGTACATTTCTTAGTTTAAAAATTAAGAAATATGATCTATATTGTAGGGCATTTTCTGCTAGGCCTATTATGTAGTTAGGACTGGGATGGGAGAAGGACCATCTTGTCTTGTATTTAGACTTCATGATCTGATCACTAAATGAGTTACAGGTATTTTGATATTGTCATGTTTAAAGTGTCATTTAAAATAAACAACTGAAATATTATTAGTTTTCTAATCTCTTTTTTTATTTTATAATTCACTAAAAGTGTCACAAAATGGCAGTAGCCTGGTAGTTCCTAACCCCTGAGAGGCCATGTTTCATGATGTTATTATATACATCTAAAACTAAAATAAATATTAATAATCAAAGGAGGGAACTAATTTCATTATTAAAGGTACATACTTAATTTCTGTGAAGTGATAAACACTTGATTGCTATAAATGTGAATAAAACTTTTATTTTAAAACTTTTCAAGGGAATTAGATCTATTTTCCTGCTGTTTGAAGCCTTCAGCAACACTCTGAGTGTGTTTGTATTCACTAGGAAAGGACATTTCTGTGGAATTAATCAAATGGAGAATTCAGTGTTCCTGGTAGATCGTTTTGGTCATGTTCCATTGCAAACTTTCTAGTCTGCTTTTTGTCTTTCCTGGGAAAAGACCCACATGTTCCAAATCCTCAGTCTTTTCTCTACTTTTTAGTGAAGAATATAGCAAAACTGCTATGTACAGAATTAATAATGATGTGCATTCAGCAAGTCTCTCTGCTGGGAACTTCATCACTAGAATAAGGCAAAATGCAATAGAATAACAGCTTAAATGTAGTCAGTACAAACTAGTATCAAAAATGCTGTTGTATCATCATAGTTAATGGTTCCTCTGATTTTGCTAAAATTAACAAAAATTCCTGTGGGGGGAGAATTAGAAAACATTAAAAGCTCCTAATATATTCCAGTAAATCCTGAGATGACAAATCTCATTTTCCAAGGAAAATCAGTGCTACTTTTTTGGTAACAACAAAAATTCATGTTCAATGCCTAATTAAAACCTTTTGAAATCTATATGCTTTGTCTCTTAATGGCATTCCATATTTATAAAACAATCAGAATCCTTATCTGTCACTGGCTTTATGTTTCATATCAGCTTTTTTATTCATCTCACAGAATGAATTTCGCCTTGCAGATAAATTCTAGCTATTTTATTTATAGCCATAATGGAATAGCTGCTGCTATTATTTATGCTATATACATGTTACTTTGGCCCTAAAGCCTGAAGGAACCTATGATTGTTCCTACCACTGATGATTTCATCTGCACTTCTGTATCTGGGCAACCACTCAACAATAGTCACAAAGATCTAGCACTTGGTCTGAATCCTACCTGCTGAGGCGTTTTATTTGGCCAGCTTGGTAAAGGACGTTTAAATGAAGAAATCTAAAGCTAGCAGAGAACAGAGATTTTGGAGTCATAAGCACATTTGGGGTGGTGGAAGCCACAGCTAAGGAGGGGATGTGGTACAGAAAGACCTTAGGGTAAATGTGCAGAGCCCTTATTAGATATTCAATAAAGACTTGAGGAGTAAAAGAATGAACTAGAAAATGACAATATACTGATTATTAATTTATATTTGAGTAAGAAAGACTGTTATTTACATCAAAACCTGCCTCTAGAATTTTCCAGCAAGAAAGTAAGTGACAAGAGTTAGTTAAAAGACCATATTTCATATGTTCATATTTATATCCTTGAGGTGAAACCACCCTTCTTCAACAAATAACATATTCTCATTGAATTCCACGTTAGCTTATGATAAACACAAGATGTTTTTCATAATCTAGCTGTAGGTTTTATGCTTTTTTTTTTCTTTAGCAAAACACACAGGAACTGCCAAGATGGGAGAGTAACCTTTCCTAAATCACTCCAAATGTCACCATGACCATAAGCATAATTTTCTAAATCGGTAAATTTTTGCTTAAGAAAATATAAATTCATTCAAGTGCTTCACTCACATTAAGATTCCATCATTTATCCTATAAACAAAATTCTGCTTTTATATACATGAATCACTTTGTCATTCACAGGATCAAACCAAAATGACAACTGCTCAGTTTTACTGTCAATGCTGCACAGCATCACTTCTTGGGAAGAAATATGTGCTAAAGGATGACAGTCCATACTGTGTTTTATGTTATGATCGTATATTTTCTAACTACTGCGAGGAGTGCAAAAAACCAATTGAATCCGATTCTAAGGTAAGTTTCACCTCAATTTACAGAATTATTGCATATGAACAGCAAACAAATGGGTTGGAACGCCTCTTTTCATTTAGTGTTGACTTTCGACACTGTTTCTCTGCTACTGGATATATAAGGATCTTAAAAGTCATCAGCAGTCAAGCTCCAGCCACTACACTTAGCACTGTCAATACAACATATGCTTAATTCTCACATGATCTAATGAGGTAGCTGAGAAAGCTAAAAATTAAAGAGGTTAAATTATTTGTCCGAAGTTATACAGCTAAAATTTTTCTGCTGTTTCCAAGCCCTCAGTAACCCTCTGGTGTATGTTTGTTATTTCCAGAATGACAAAGGTATAAATAAATGCATAAAGAATTGAAGTTGTAAGGATTCAAAATCTCTGTTTTCTGACATAAAATCAGCTTCATTTCTACTTAACCCCATTGATACCTTTCACATCTACCACCCATTCCCCCAACATGCTCATTATTTTCTTTCTCTTTCTTTCCTTCCTTCTTTCCTTCCTCCAATTTTCTTTCTCTTTTTCTTTTTGTTTTCTTTCTTTATGCCTTTGCTTTACTTAGGTGATGTTATTTTTTGGTTTGTTTAGTTCAGTCTTAAGGAGTAATAGAATATTGTAACCTAAAATTTTTAAAAATCATTCCATGAAAAATCTCCATTGTAGTTTATAACAAGAATGTAGGCAAACTTTGAAGACATAGCAGAGAATTCATTTGTCTTCTTCCCGGTTGCCTTAAGTGACCTGCCAAGAAAACCCTGGGTTCTAGCTCTTAATTACCCCAGAGAGTCTCCTCTCCATGGGTAACAGTTTCAGTAACAACTTTCCCTCAAGCTACTAGCACAACCTACTGACATGAAAGTCCCAGGAGTGTTCGGTTTTGTCTTATAAAATGGCCTGTTTTGTCACAACCACATTTAATTAACTTTTATTTACTGTCTCAAAGGATCTTTGTTACAAAGACCGGCACTGGCATGAAGGATGCTTCAAGTGCACCAAATGCAATCACTCTTTGGTGGAAAAGCCTTTTGCTGCCAAGGATGAGCGCCTGCTGTGCACAGAGTGCTATTCTAATGAGTGCTCCTCCAAGTGCTTCCACTGCAAGAGGACCATCATGCCTGGTAGGATCTCAAGGGGGCTCCTGTCTCTAACTGAAGCTGCAATGCTTTTCATTAAGTCCCAGAACATGAGGAGTGCAGCAGGTCCCAAAACCCTGGTTTAGAGAAAGACATCTTTCTTACTCTCTCAATCTCTTTCTTTAGAAATAAAAAGACTGTATTTTAGAAATAAAAAGATTGTTCATTCATTATCCTTGAACAGATAACTTATAGTGTTCTGTGTATTTTCATAAAATCTAATTTATACAAACATTTCAAACCAGAATTTCACCCATAAAATAAAGACAAAATTTATACTAACAACACTACATTAAACACAGTGCCCTAGGCATCAGCAATGGCATCAAAAAGAGTGATTCATCACAGGCAATTGGAGCCAACTACCATTTTGTAGCTTGACACAAACTGGTTTGAGGATCAGTCGTTGTTATTCTCTCTTAGGGAAGACAGGGTTCATGTATATCATTCCACTTTTGGCAAGGACTAATTCTTTATATTTTGGTCTTCTTCTCAATCTCTATGGATAGCAGCATAAGAACATAATTCATTCTCACTGTCTCACTCTTGCTCTCTCATTTTCTTGTTATGGATTCAAAGAATTTTTAGAAGGCCATAACTGTACAACATAGTCTCAGTAGTTGTGCTGCAGGCATTTTTAATACCCCTATAATGATTATTATGGCCCAGTTTATCCAAACCATCTGCAATCATTAGGAGTCTTCATTCAAAGTACTTTTACATCTCCAGATTATAGGTTGTGCAGGACTTGAAAGAGTTTCAGTCTAAGGATGATTCTCCATCATCATGGCTGAACTTTATTAACCTTTTCCTTTCCCCTAGATGAATGGGTTTTTTTGAACCTGAAAAAAATACTACTTTTCTAAAAGGATAATTTATTTATCATCTTAACTTAGAATTTAAGTAATCTGATCTGTATTTGCTTAATAAATAAAATTACGCTTGACTTATACTAACAGGTCCTTACTTTTGGAGCACAGGTTCCCGCAAAATGGAATTTAAGGGAAACTACTGGCATGAAACTTGCTTTGTGTGTGAGAATTGCCAACAACCTATAGGGACAAAGCCTTTGATCTCCAAAGAGAGTGGCAATTATTGCGTGCCGTGTTTTGAGAAGGAATTTGCTCACTACTGCAACTTTTGTAAGAAGGTAATTTTCTAAAGAGGGTGAAGCTTGTGGAAACTCAAACCATTCCTTTTTAGCTGTACCATATATTTGGAACGAACTGATACTATTTTGTTATATCTGTAATTACACACTCATGGTAGTTTTGACTTTCAACATGTACAAACCACTAGTTGTCATGATGAGGATGACCATCTTTTTCTATTGGGCATAAAATTCCAACCAAACAAGAATTTAATATTCCAAACAGCTCAAGTGCTCAAGTGATTTGGTATTCCAGTTCCATTCAGTGCTTTTTTTTTTTCTGAGATGGAGTCTCACTCTGTCGCCCAGCCTGGAGGGCAGTGGTGCGATCTCGGCTCACTGCAACCTCTGCCTTCCGGGTTCAAGCGATTCTTGTGTCTCAGCCTTCAGAGTAGTACAGAGTGGTATTACAGGCACACGCCACTGCATCCAGCTAATTTTTGTATTTTTAGTTGACATACAGATGGGCTTAAGAGTTCTGCTAAAGTGGCCCATAGATAAATTAATCCCATTTGGGGTTTCACCATGTTGGCCAGACTGGTTGGTCTCAAACTCCTGACCTCAGGTGATCTACCTGCCTTGGCCTCCCAAAGTGCTGGGATTACAGGCATGAGCCACCATGCCCAGTCCATTCACTGCTTTTATACAAGATCCCATGTATTCTGGGAGAGAGCACAGGTCTCTCATTGAATACAGATGTTTCTTTAAAAATAATTTTTGATCCATTCAGTATTAACTGTTTCAGAGCAATATAGATTTGCCTCCCGAAGTGACTAAAGGAACCAAGTTAAACAGGAGTTAAACAGGATGTTTAACTCCTCACATTCTTTCTCAGCAATGCAAATATCCTCATGACTTGAAGCTTTTGTATTTCCTAAGAGTACAGCAATTAGCTCAAGGGAGTGCCAAGATCATGAGGGAAGTCCAGGAGACACAAGACAGAAAGAAGTCTAAGAGCTGCAAGTTCCTTCACTGCAGTACCAGGATCATGTAGGGCCTTCTAACTTGGCTTCCCACTCAAAATACATTTTCTAAGAGAAAAAAAATTAATTTTTTGAAAGTAGACTTCATCCAATTCTTTTTTTATCCTCTAAGCTTTTATGTGAAAAAGTAGCTGTAAGACCTTGATAAAGCCTGTCTGTATTCTGTAAATATATATGGATGTTCTCAAAAAAATCCTTGACCTGGGAAGCACCATAAGTTTAAAATGACACCATAAATTGTCATGAGAAAGCTGAATCAGGAAAACACGTTGTATTAGTAGAGTGGTTTCTAAGTTTTTTTTTTTTTTTTTTTTTTATCTATGGGCTGCTTTGGCAGAACTCTTAAGCCCATTTGTATATCTGGATGGCTGGAAATCACACTACCACTTTCTACACATGCATATGTGAACAAACATGCACATACATACACGTACACAGTAATTTTTCAACATACATAACCAATACCAATCCTGCATTTAAAGAGGCAACAATACACTATGCTGTCATAATTATTAAGTTATACCATATTGATGGCTGAGAATTACAATTGATCACAACATGACATAAAATAATCTTATGACTGAGATCTTCATTATTCTACCAAAACACTGGCTTAGGAAATGACTTTACAAGCAGCAGTAAAACTATATGACCATATGACATATGAAGCTCCAAAGAATTACCAGAGTCAATGACAGCATTTAAAAACATGCTGGAGGCTGGGCATGGTGGCTTACATCTGTAATCTCAGCACTTTGTGAAGCCGAGGTGGAAAGATTGCCTCAAGCCAAGAGTTCAAGACCAGCCTGGGCAACATAGTGAGACCCTGTCTCAAAAAAAAAAAAAAAGTTTAAAAATTAGCTAGGTATGGTGACACGTGCCTGCAGTCCCAGCTACTGGGAAGGCTGAGTCAGGAGGATCACTTGAGCCCAGAAATTCAAGGCTGCAGTGAGCTATGATTGAGCCACTGCACTCCAACCTGGGTGACAATGAGATCCTCTCTAAAAAATATACAAAAATTAAAAAATAAAGGAATTAAAATCATGCTAGAAATAAAATGAATAGGTTTATCTCACTGTTTTGAGAGACAACAGAGTTGGCCAATTTTAGGCTTCATCTCTTAAAGACTTAGACTAAAACAGTAATGAAATTTGTGAGAATTACCTTAAAATCATTTATTGGACACAATATAAAGTCTCTTTCAATGCTATAAAAATTCAGGAGTGAAACTTCTTTAGTACATCCATGCTGAGAACTGTCTGAGCCACGTGCTGGTGTTTCCCAGGTTATAGGAGCCTGTAACTATATTTAGGATATGCTTTGAAGTCATCAAAAATTTACAAAATATTTATATTGGGTAGTAGACAGACTGTGACATACCAGATTGTTTTTTATTTAGTTTTAAAAACCACAAGTCCTTTTCTAAAAAGCTAGATGTTTTTGATCAAGATGATCCAATCTAAACAATTTTTCAACCCAAAGCAAAGACTAAATTTTTTCTTAAAAATAGGAAAAACTGCTTGACAACCAGGCCCTTAGAACTTTTAAGCTTTAAAGTCCACAGATTTTATTTTATTACACTAAGATTTATTTTCTGCCAGAAAGAAAATGACTTCAAACTACAAATGCTTCAAATTCAAACTCCTCAAGGTTCAAAAAGAGTTAAACGTCTTCTTTGATTCTTCATCTGTCACCTACTGAGAGCGAAATCATTATTGCCTGCACAGTTTCAAAGAAACTTTTTCTAAATCCTGGGATCAATCAGTGGTGAAAACCAAGCTCAGATATTAGACTTCATCTTAACCTTCCTACCTCTTCAAAAGGAATATAATCACAAGCAAACTGTTTTTAATGTTCCAGAGTTTCTTCTCTCTAATTAAACAGTCTTTGGTGTATATATCAAGTTTTATTTTGCTGTGAATACATTTTTCAAGTTTTGAATCTTTTAAGCATTGCCTGCTAATACTTAGACCAATCAAATCAAAGAAATCATGAATTCTGCTGTGTCTGCTATAAGGCATTTGAAGTCAGTAGGGGGTATTTTAAATTGCTTTACTCCATCACACCATTATGCTTCCCATTTACTTGTTCAGAATACTATGCTTTTTTCCTCTAGGAAAATAATGTTTTATATCAAATATCTTTAATTTCTAAGATATTTGTTATAAGATTAAAATATCTTTAGAATAACTTTTTCACCAGTCTATATTACAGACAAATAACATTTTTGAGTTTGAAAACAAGGAAGTGGCTTAAAATAGGCTCTGCATTTTTACTATCTAGTTAATTTGATACAAAGTTTATAGGAACCATCTCAGATATCCCATTGCTTCATTATAAAACATTTACAAAATCACACTTCAGTATCTACAGCAACTCCAAGAGCTCATTAGCTGAATTCAAAAGGTGATATGGTTTAAAAATAGTTACACGAGAAGAATTGCCCAATATTTATCCATCTGAATCTACATAAAGATTTCTCAGTCTTTTAAAAGGTAGAATTCACGGATTAAACTGGTTTAGAAAAAAAAATATTATCTTATGGAAAACTAATTACATCTCTGACAAAACGCTTCACATCACACTTTAAGGCTCAATGTACAACCAGTGATCATTCCACTGAGCTCTGATTCCCACGGCACCCCATTGCTAGATACAATACTGGAATTGCTTTCCAGCTATTTTTTTCCTTTGGTATTTATTCATTCATTCAACAAGGATTTATCAGCTGCTTATCTGTGCAAGATAACCTTGACTCAGTATGATATTAATGGTAAAGCACACAGACTGTGGAGTCAGACCATGCAGTTTTGACTCCTAGCTCACTGTGGCCATGGCAAGTAACTTAATGACTGTCAGCCTCAGTAGTTGCTCATCTGAAAAGAGGGAAAGATAATAGTCTACTATGTAGAGGTGTTGAGACTATTGAGAAGAGGTCATCCTTGGCACGGTGCTAAGGACTGAAAAAACACTTAGGAAACAGTAGTTATTATTAGCAAATAACAGTGCTTTCCAATTCCATTCAGAGTTACCAATATAGCCTGTCTCTGTTCTATTTCATTGTAGGAGAAAAATGTACAGTAATTTTCATTTCTTTCTACTTCTAGCTAATTCCTATAGCCTTTGGCTTCTCATATTATTATTTCTTTTTTTTTTTTTAAAGACATTGTTTAGGAAAGGAACATCCTAACATTAGGTGAAAATAGAGTAGCTGGAAGCACCAGTTGTTGACATAGAAGACATAAAATGATCATTTTTTCTTTTTTCTTTTTGCTTCCTTTTCTCCCCAGAGATACTAGAATCTAAAGAGAATCATGAAGCGATCTGAACTGTAATGGCTCCTATGGTCATTGCCTTTTCTGTGGTCTTTGGCAGGTGATAACTTCAGGTGGGATAACATTTTGTGACCAGCTATGGCATAAAGAGTGTTTTCTGTGTAGTGGCTGTAGGAAAGATCTCTGTGAAGAACAGTTTATGTCCAGAGACGACTATCCATTCTGCGTGGACTGCTACAACCATCTTTATGCCAACAAGTGTGTGGCCTGTTCCAAACCCATTACTGGTGAGTTCTCCACCACTCCATGGTGAGTTCAATATGATCATGCCATGAAACAGGTATGGCTATGTAAAATGCTGTCCAGTTAATTTAGGAAATGCAAGTAAAAGATGGGAAGCTTTCATTTGTGTTTCCTTTTGAGATAAACACAAGTGGGTGCCTATATATGAGTACAAATATTACATGGATTCCTCAAGGAAAGTACAAGAGTATACTTTGGGTGCCTGTACTCTGTGAAGGTAACTACATACTAAACCTAATGGTACTGACTCTAAGTAAAATAACAGTTCAAGGAAGCAGGAGAACAGGGTAAGATGGGAGGTCAGCACAGACCTTCACAAGGAGGCTTGCTTGAAGCCGCATTAAGATTTGAGTGGGAGGAAAGAGTACTAATAAATCAGAATCCTGCTTAATTCCAAAATAGGGCCAAGCATCCTTTAGTTAGGAAGGTTTTAATTAAATTCCACTATTGTCTAGAACATCTGAAGCTGTGCTGTAATAATTAAGGTAGCGTAGGTCAGTAATTAACTAAACTTTATTTGAAGATGCTTCTAACAAATGTATTACTCTCTTTTCTCTATATTCACTTGCAATTATGAAGTGCATTAATGAGCAGTTGAAAGAAAACAAGATGGCATTTTACTAAAGAAAAAAATGTGACATGATTTGAAAATAACATAATGATAAATCGATCCATGTTAGAGGTTTTCAAGGTAAAAAAAATACATCTTTTCCTCAGAGACACCTTTAAAATGCTAATCCTACAATAAAGGAACTGAAATTAGCATGACACTTGAGAGGCCCAGCAGCTATTCTTTCTGGCAATATATAGTCACTTAATAATGTGTCAGAACTGTCTATCTACTTTCTATCCCTAGTAGTCTTAGATCATATTTCAATTTTTAGTTCAGTTAATATACCACAAAATTAAAGATTATTTTATCCCTTTCCTCCTCCTTCATCTTCAAATGTGTAACAAAATAAAAGTTGAATCTTCATGCACTTTCCAACCAAAAGAAAGAGTTTCACAGCAAACCCCACCTTGGCAGGTTTTCACTGACTTGCAAGGGGAAGGAGGGTGTCACCAGAACAAACAGCACGGTCTTGCGTGTCAGGATCTGATGTTTGGCCTGAACATGTTTGGAAATAACTAATGTAAAAATCCATCTCTTCAGCTAAAATTCTGCCATTGGGTGAGCAGACTGCGTTTACATTCCCCAGGAGGGTCACCATCATACGAAGCTAGTGTCTGTCCCATTGCATGGGGCATGCCCTCTCTGTTCCTCACACCCTGTCTGCTTCTCTCAGCTAGGTTACCTCTCTG
>PVKP010035470.1:0-23286 GCA_004027715.1 Plecturocebus donacophilus | reverse complement strand
CTTTTTTTTTTTTTTTTTTTTTTTTTACTGTTTGTAGAGATGGGATATTCCTGTGTTGACCAGGCTGGTCTTGAACTCCTGAGTCCTAAGTGATCCTTCCACCTCGGGCTCCCAAACTGCTGGGATTACAGGTTAAAATAATATGTAACCTGCACAGCCTCTTTTTATTTCTTAATCGGCCCCCTCACTAAGCCAGAAGCAGACCTGCCCTTTCCCTAGGATCCCCATTTTACAGATGAGCAAGCTGAGTCTTAGAGATCACAAACCATTTTCTCTGGTCACCCCAGCTAGTGAGGGACCCTACTCAAACCCAGCCCTGCTGGACCCCAGAATCCTGCCTTTCGTTCCTGTGCCTGGAATGACCACAGACGTCGACATGATTTTTTTTTTTTTTTTTTTTTTTTTTTTTGAGACACAGTTTCACTGTCGCCCCAATCTGGAGTGCAGTGGCACGATCTTGGCTCATTGCAACCTCCACCTCCCAGGTTCAAACAATTTTCCTGCCTGAGCCTCCCAAGTAGCTGGGATTACAGGCATGTGCCACTATGCCTCGCTAATTTTTATATTTTTAGTTGAGACGAGGTTTTGCCATGTTGGTCAGGCTGCTCTCAAACTCCTGACCTCAAATGATAACACCTGCCTCGGCCTCCCAAAGTGCTGGGATTACAGGTGTGAGCCATCGCCCAGCCAGCAATATATTTTTTTTTTTTTTGAGATGGTGTCTCAGTCTGTCGCCCAGGCTGGAAGGCAGTGGTGTGAATTCGGCTCACTGCAACCTCTGCCTCCCAGCTTCAAGAGATTCTCCTGCCTCAGTCTCCCAATTAGCTAGGACTACAGGCATGCGCCACCACACACCAGGCTAATTTTTGTATTTTTAGTAGAGATGGGGTTTCACCATGTTGGCCAGGCTGGTCTCGAACTCCTGACCTTGAGTGATCCACCAGCCTTGGCCTCCCAAAGTGCTGGGGTTACAGGCGTGAGCCAACAGGCCTGGCTGTCATTACAGGCATGAGCCACTGCGCATGTCATTTTTCAGGGAGCCGGGAAAATGGGTCATGCCCCCAAATCCCAGGGTCCCCCAGATCTGATTGCAGCCCCCACATGGCCAATGCTGTATCAGCAGATGGCCCCGGGACCCTGCCCAACCCGTCAGCCCCATCCCACCCCTGCAGCCTTGCCCGGGGCAGGTGCCCCCTTAGATGATCTGAAGCCAGCATGACAAATTGTTTGGAAACCTGGGCAATGTGGTTTAACTTAAACCTTCTCTTGGGACACCAGCCCTGGCAGGAATTCACTGGTAAAATGACACCCGGACAATGGTCAAGGTTTTATTTGCAGTGAGGTCCCAGGATGGGGGCAGGGAGAGGAGAAGCCACAGGCCATTGATCCCAGTTGCCACCCACTAGGGAAACCCTGTTCCACACCCCAGGTCCTGGGCCGTACGTCTTTTCCTCCTTCACCCTGGAGTCCTAGGAAGTTGATTTGGGAAGATTCTAGGAACACAATGAAAGCCAATTCATCCGGTCCAGTGTTCAAGAGTTATTTATTAAACCCTTTAGGTCTGAGCCCAGGCTAAGTGGGACTCAGCACCGGACCCTGCACTCCGAGAGCCCCCTGACTTAGGGAAGACACAGTCAGTGTGGCCGGGGCTCAGCCACAGGGGAGGACAAGGGGGCTGGGAGAACCTGGAGGCCAAGAAATCTGAGAAATGGGAAATGGCATTCCAGAGAGAGGGCACACCCTGGGCACGGGTCAGGAGCTGGGAAGCCCACTGTGTGTTCTCGGAAGCACGGGTGGGTGAAACGGGGCCCCAGCCACAAGGGACAGCCCCCACATCTCACCTTTAAAAGGCGGGATTATTTGCTAAGTGGGTTGCAGCGTTCTCCCAGACCCCCCACCCTCAACCCCAGCCCCAGGTCTCACTGGGCCAACTCGGCCACTGCCAGGAGCGGCTGGCCCTTCACGGCTTCAGGCCCAGCACAGCGCGTGTCACCCTGGGAAAACATCTTGTCTTTTTGGGCCTTCAGCCAACGCAAGAGGTCACTCAGGTTCCCGTCACAGACCCAGGGGTTGCTGGAGATGTCGAAGCCGTCCCGCAGGTCCCGATCTGACTGTCCTAGGGATGCCCAGAGCCCCGTGGGCACGCTGGCCAGCGAGTTGTTGGAGAGGTCCAGCATGTCCAGCTGCCGCAGGCCCTGGAAGGCACCGGCTGCCACCCTGGCCAGCTTGTTGCAGTTCAGGAAAAGGTAGCGCAGGTCCGGCTGGGGCACGAGGAGGTCCTTTTCCAGGACTTGCAATCTGTTGCCTTCTAGATGGAGCCGTTCTAATTGCAGAGGACCCCTCAGAAGGTCAGGTGGCAAGGTCTGCAGCTGGTTCTCCCCAAGGTCAAGGGTGCGCAGGAGGGTGAAGTTGGCCAGCAGCCCAGGGGGCAGTTTCCGGAGGCGGTTCCCAGACAGATCCAGATGCCCCAGGGCCTTCAGGCCGTGCAGCCACGAGGCCTCCAGGACCTCCAGCTGGTTTTCTTTCAACACCAGGGTCTCCAGGGCGGCTGAGGCCTGGAAGAGGCCCGGGAACAGCCTGGTCAGGGCGTTTCGGGTGAGATCCAGCACCCTGAGCTTCGGTACTGGCTGCAGAAGCCCGGGTGAGAGGCCCTCCAGCCCGTTCGTGGAGAGGTGCAACTCTCGGAGCTTGGAGGCGCCCTGGAGGATGTCAGCTGGCAGGTGTGTCAGGTTGAAGAACTCCACCGCCAGGTACACGGTGTCGGCTGGCAGGTGGCTGGGGATTTCGGCAGGTGGTTGGCAGGAGATGGAGGTGCCATTGTCTGAGTGGAACACCTGGCAGTCTTTGGGGCTCAGGGTGACCCCCCAGGCCGAGGCCGCCAACAGCAGCAGCAGGAACAGGGTTCTAGAAAGATGGGGCTGAATGCCCCCTGGGCTGCAGGCAGTAACGGAAGATGCTTACTAAACCATAGTGAAAACAAGACGAAAATACACCCCAAACCTCCCCACTTCTTCCCATCTCTGCGGCTACCAGCCTGGACTATGCCACCTCATCTTTTTTTTTTGAGATGGAGTCGCCCTCTGTCGCCAGGCTGGAGTGCAGTGGCATGACCTCAGCTCGCTGCAACCTCTGCCTCCCGGGTTCAAACGATTCTCCTGCCTCAGTCCCCTGAGTAGCTGGGACTACAGGCGCCTGCCACCACACCCAGCTAATTTTGTATTTTCAGTAGAGAAGGAGTTCCACCACGTTGACCAGGCTGGTCTCGATCTCATGATCCCGTGATTAACCTGCCTCGACCTCCCAAAGTGCTGGAATTACAGATGTGAGCCACCACGCCCGGCCACTGACGCCTCATCTCTTACCTGGACTAGGGCAGTTGTTTCCTCCTCCTCTCCCAGCTTCTACCCTGACCCCCAACAGTTGCAAGGAGCGGCCCCTGTTCCAGGGAGAATTATAATTCTAGGACAGTTGAGTTTCTGAGTGTAACTCCCACATAATATGAATACACTTCCCCATTGCCAGTCTAGCCCCTGTGGGCTATTAATTATTCACAGTCCGACTTGCTAGTTTTTTTCTGATCTGGCTTGTTTTCTGGGTCAGTCCTTGTCTCCCTGACTCTACATTTTGATGTGAACTCCTACTCATCCTGTGAAGCCCCAGTTCCAATGCCCTCTTTTCCATGAAGACTTCTCTGCTCTGGGTCTTTCTGTCCAGGCTTGACCAATTGAGTGCCTAGGGGATGGAGCTGGACACAGATAACCAAACCATGTTCAGATTCATGTTTTTGAGACAGGGTCTTACTCGGTTGCCCAGGCTGGAGGGCAGTGATGTGATCATATTCACTGCAGCCTCTAAACATGAAAAGTGTGTCCTGCTCTGGCCAGGTCTGAGGGTGGGCATTTGGCCTGGGGAAGGGGTGGTTTACACTTAGCACCATAACCCTCGGAAGCCTAGGGCTTCCCCTCCTTCTCCAGGGCTTACCTGGCCCAGCGGCCATCATACATGACCTGGACAGTGTTGGTCACTATGGCCCCAGGCCTCTAACAAGAGGCCTCTCCTGACTTCCTCCTGCCTGTGCCCACCTGGGTTTCTCTCTCTCTCTGTGTGTGTGTGTGTGTGTGTGTGTGTGTGTGTGTGTGTGTGAGAGAGAGAGAGAGAGAGAGAGAGGAGAGAGAGAGAGACAGAGAGAGACAGAAGAGAGAGAGAGCATGCACCAGTCTGTCTATAGTTCAGGTTGATCTGCCCCTGTGACTTCAGTGGGTCAGCCGGAATGTCCTGTATCCCCACATGACCTGGCATTCAGACCTGCCCAGGACAGGTCGCATGAGGACGTACCTTTGGGGTCGCTGTCTGCTCCAAGAGAACATGGTAGCTCTTCTCTTTCCCTTCTGCGTCCTCCTGGCCTGGGGAGGTGGCCTTATACCCGCCTGGACTGGGGGCAGGGGAGCCAACCCTGGGGAAGTCCCCACCCCTGTCCAGTTCCTGACAGGAGGTGAGCCTAAGCCAGGCAGGGGAAGAGGAGGGGTCAGGATTACAAAATTGTTTCCTGGAAATTGTTTCCTGCTCAGCCCCGTTTTGACTCTGCTTCTAAAACCCAGCTTTTTCTTTCCTCGTTTCCTGATTTTTGGGGGGCATCCAAGAGTCTCCCTAGTTGCATCCTCACTTCCCAACCCAGAGTTCAAGGATCAAGGTTGGCAAGGCATCATCCCTGCAGAAAGGACAGCTCTTTGAGCAAGAGGAGCTATTTACCATAAACTTGAACAACCAGGAAGCTCACTGAAAAGAACAAAAAAACTCTTGTCTTGACTTCATGGTATGCTGATCTTGTTTTTTTATGAATGAAGTCATTTAAAAAATACAGTTCAATAGTGACTAATGCCAAACGTCTCTGGTCTTTGGACAGTGACTTGGGAGGAACCAAACCTGCTTCTGAATTTCAGCTCTGTCATGAACAGCTTTGCTTTGTGACCTTCAGCAAGGGACTGAACTTCTCTTGGCCTCAGTTTCCCCATCTGTGAAGCTGAATTCAAATCTCCGAGGGCTCCTTCTGCTCTTTCTCTTCATCTGAATCTGACATCCATGCTATTGTTTCCATTCTTCTTCATTTCCTATTAAATGCATTTTGGGGGCTACGAATTTCCCTTTGAGACCAGCTTTGGCTGCCTCCCATGGATTTGGCTACAGAGCGCTTGCATTCTTGTTGAGTTCTACATATTTAAGTATGATATATCACCTTTATCTGTACCTATGACTACTTTTTTTTTTTCCTGAGACAGGGTTTCACTCTGTTACCCAGGCTGGAGTGCAGTGGTGAGATCCTAGCTCACTGCAATCTCTGCATCCTAGGCTCAGGTGATACTCCCCCTCAGCCTCTCGAGTAGCTGGGACTACAGGCACACACCACCATGCCTAGCAAATTTTTATATTTTTAATAGAGACAGGATTTCGCCATGTGGCCCAGACTGGTCTTGAACTCCTGAGCTCATGTGATCCACTGGCCTTGGCCTCCCGAAATGCTGAGCCACTGTGCACTTTTTTTTTTTTTTTTTTTTGAGACAGGATTTCACTCTGTCACCCAGCCTGGAGCACACAGTGGTACAATCAGCTCACTGTAGCTTTGAACCCTGGGCTGCAGGCCTCCCAATAGCTGGGACTACGGGCATGTGCCACCATACCTAATTTTTATTTTTTTGAGACAGAGTCTGTCCCCCAGGCTGGAGTGCAGTGACACGATCTCAGCTCACTGCAACCTCCACTTTCTGGGTTTAAGTGATTCTTCTGTCTCAGCCTCCCAAGTAGCTGTGACTACAGGCATACACTACCATGCCCAGCTAATTTTTAAGATTTTTTCTGTGTTGCCTAGGCTGGTCTCGAACTCGTGGGCTCAAGGGATCCTCTCAATATCAGTCTCCCAAAGTGCTGGGATTATAGATGTGAGGCACGGCACCCGGTCTGTCTTGTGCCCTGCCCCGTCCCCAGAGCCCAGCCATTAGTAGGTCTTAATCAGCATGGGCCGAGAGGGAGGAAAGCTTGTGAAATGTAGTGACAGTGACAAAACCATCCCTGAAAATGAAATCAGCTCACGTCCCCTGCTTAAAACTCTCTGATGGCTTCTTGTCCCACTTAAAACTCATAAGGCTGGGAAAGGGGCCTGGGGAGTGAGTGTTTATGGGGACAGAGTTTGAGTCTGGGAAGAGGAGAAAATTCTAGAGATGAGGATGATGATGGCTGCATAACACTGTTATACGTAACGCTTCTGGGCTGTGCACTTAAAAATGATTAAAATAGGTCTGGCGCGGTGGCTCGCGCCTGTCCTCCCAGCCCTTTGGGAGGCCGAGGCGGGAGGATCACGAGGTCAGGAGACCAAGACCATCCTGGCCAATATGACGAAACCCCTTCTCTACTAAAAATACAAAAATTAGCTGGGCGTGGTGGCGCGTGCCTGTAGTCCCAACTGCTCGGGAGGCTGAGGCAGGAGAATCGCTTGAACCCGGGAGGCGGGGATTGCAGTCAGCTGAGATCGTGTCACTGCACTCCAGCCTGGGTGACACTGAGAGACTCCATCTCAAAACAGAAACAAAACAAAAAAACAAACAAGCAAAAAAGGTTACGATGATAAATATAATGGCATATGGCATGCATATTTTCCCAATATTAAGAAAAATTCAGCCGGACACAGTGGCTCACACCTGTAATGCCAGCACTTTGGAGGCCAAGGTGGGCGGATCTCACCACCTTGAGTTTGAGTTTGAGACCGGCCTGGAGAATATGGCAAAACCCCGTCTCTACTAAAAATAGAAAAATAAGCCGAGGGTGGTGACTGACACCTGGAGTCCCAGCTACTCCGGAGGCTGAGGTGAGGGGATGTCTTGAGTCCGGGAGGTCAAGGCGACGGTGAGCTGTGACTGGACCATCGCAATCCAGCCTGGGCAACAAAGCGAGACCCTGTCTCAGGAAAAAAATAAATAATTATTTTCTCTTGTGAGGCCCTGCCTGTCTGGATCCCTTTCTTCTTCCCCCCTCCCTCATTCCCCCTCACCCACCCTATTCCAGCCACATGTGTCTCAGGGCCTTTGCACAGGCTGTTCCTGCTGTCTGGAAAGCTGTCTTTGTAGGTCTCCCAATTGTTTCTTCTTCGCTTTCTGATCTGTTTGAATGACACTCACCTCTTCAGGGAAGCACTCCGGGCTTCATCCCCAGACCTCCCATCAGCCCCTATTATAGCTTTTGTACCAGCAAATTATTGCTTTTTCTTCCGTATACATATCACTAGCTGAAAATGAGGTTTCGTTTTACCTTTGTTTTTTTGAGACGGAGTCTCGCTCTGTTGCCCAGCCTGGAGTGCAGTGGTGCAATCTCGGCTCACTACAACCTCCGCCTCCTGGGTTCAAGCACTCTCCTGCCTCAGCCTCCCGAGTAGTTGGGACTACAGGCGCGTGCCACCACGACCGGCTAATTTTTTTTTTTTTTTTTTTTTTTTTTTTGTATTTTTAGTAGAGACGGGGTTTCACCATGTTAGCTAGGATGGTCTCGATCTCCTGACCTCGTGATCCGCCCGCCTGGGCCTCCCAAAGTGCTAGGACTACAGGCGTGAGCCACCACGCCCAGCTAATTTTTAGTAGAGACACAGTTTCACTGTATTTGCCAGGCTGGTCTTGAACTCCTGGCCTCAAGTGATCTGCTTGCCTCGGCCTCCCCAAATGCTGGAGTTGCAGTCAAATTGAATGATTTTTCTGTTTCAAACTAGATCGTGAGCTTCATAAGAGGGTCTCTTCATCCCCTAAAAGTACTTGGCACATAGTAGGAGCACACTAAATATCTGCTGCAGGAACGATTAGAAACTGGTCCCTGAGCTACATGTACTGGCTCACACTGTAATCCCAGCACTTTGGGAGGCTGAGGCCAGAGGATCACTTGAGCCCAGGAGTTTGAGACCAGCCTGGGCAACACAGCAAGACCCTGTCTCTAAAAAATAAATTAGCAGAAACCGGTGGCTGGGCGCAGTAGTTCACACCTGTAATCCCAGCACTTTGGGAGGTCGAGGTGGGCGGATCATGAGGTCAGGAGTTCGAGACCAGCCTGACCAACATGGTGAAACCCCGTCTCTATTAAAAAATACAAAAATTAGCCGTGCGTGGTGGTGCGCGCCTGTAGTCCCAGCTACTTGGGAGACTGAGGCAGGAGAATCGCTCGAACCCAGGAGGCGGAGGTTGCAGTGACCTGAGATCACACCAATGCACTCCAGCCTGGGCCAGAGAGCGAGACTCCACCTCAAAAAAAAAAAAGGAAGTGGCGACTGTGCAGATGAAGATGGGACCCCCCGAGTCTCCATTTTTCCACTCAGCTCCCCAGATTTGTTTTGACCCAGCCATTTTTTTTTTTTTTTTTTTTGAGACAGTGTCTTGCTCTATCACCCAGGCTGAAGTGCAGTGGCTTGATCTGGGCTCACTGCAACCTCCACCTCCCAGGTTCAAGCCATTCTCCCGCCTCGGTCTGCTGAGTAGCTGGGATTACAGGGGCCCTCCACCACGGCTGGCTAATTTTTTTGTATTTTTAGTAGAGACAGGTTTTTGCCACGTTGGCCAGACTGGTTTTGAACTCCTGACATCAAGTGACCCACCTGCCTCGGCCTCCCAAAGTGTGCTGGGATTACAGGCGTGAGCCACGGCACCCCACCCGGCCTTGACTTTTGAAGGTGCCCCCTACCTGTGCCTCCCCGCACCAGAAGGCAGAGCAGAGCCAGAGTCGTGGGGGCCGGTGGTTGTAAACAGAGTTTTATTGATGGGGAGGGGGCTAGGGGAGGCAAACTCCAGAGAGGGTGGAGGACCCAGCCGGCCACGTGGCATGCATGGTCAGCTGGCGGTCAGAGGGGGAGGTCGCAAGAGGACGGGTGGCGTGGGACCCTCTCACCACCCTGGGGCCGTATTTACAGGGGGGCCCCACCCGCCTTCGCCACCCCCCAGGCCCCCAAGCCCTTTAGACAGCTGCTGCCAATGTGACTTCTGGGCAGGGCCTCCCTGTGTCCCCTGCCTGAAACCCCGGCTTTGCCCCCGCGTCCCTCTGCAGAGTGGTGGGGGGGGTTCAAACTCCTAACCGGCACCTCGGAGGCCCCCGGCCTTCTGGAAGCCCCAGCATTGGCTCAGCCATCGCCCAGACCGCTGGGGCCACCACGCTCGCTCGTGGACACACACCCTGCACGCGTGGCCCACCCGACACACACGCCCACAGCAGCCCTGGCTGGCACACACACACGCCCACCTCCCCGGCCCCTTGCACACGAACACGGCACGCACACGCACGCACACCCACACACGCCAGGGGCCTGGGTCGGGGAGGGACCTTTTCAGGGGCTGGGGAGGGCTTGGGTCTGCAGCTGTGGGCCCTCCAGGCCTCCCCCGGCCTCCAAGCCTCCCCGGCCCGCCGTCACCCCGAGAACGGAGTTGTGCAATTGGTTAGAAAACTGCAAAAGAAACCCAAAACTGCAAAAGAAACCAAAAACCTACGCGCATAAGGTCAACCTCAAATCCATAGCAAAGTCCTCCCGCCCACCCACCCCCAAACCGTCTCAGCGTCCTGCGGCCCCGGGTGGGGGGAGGGCGAGCTGGTTGTGCTTCCTTGTGGCGGAGGGGGCCCCCCACTCCGCGGGTGGGTCGGGGGGCTTGAGCACCCACTCGGAGCTGCCCCGGGCCCGGCGATCTGGCACCGTCTCTCGCTCCTGGTTCCCGTGGCTGGCACTGCCAAGGCATCGGGGGTCCCCGGCCTAGGGCACGGGGGGCGCAGTCCTGTCCGTCCCCCCATAGGGGAGGAGGTGGGCCAAGTCCGTGCCGGGCCGCGCGTGGCAGCCCCGGTGGCGGTCCCCAGGCCGGGCCTCGCCGCTGTTGAAGGTGTGGGTGCGGCGCAGGGCGGCGGCCGGAGGGGCGTGGGGGCCCGGTGGTCTCCGCAGGCTGCCCGTCGGGGGTGGGCTCCAGGGCCGCGGGAGGCCATCGGCGGCTGAGGCTGGGTCCAAGGGGCCCGTGGGCGCCGACACCACCCTCCGGCGGTCCGGGCTGGCGTGGGGAGTGAGTGGGAAGTCGCCGTGGGAGGCGCGGCCGGGCCGGGCTGCGTAGAGGCGCGCGTCGGGGGTCGGATCCCCCGGCGCGGGGGGCTGGTCGGGGGCCCGGGCGGGGGCCAGCAGCAGGAGCGAGGACGAGGCGGAGGCCGGGAGCAGGGGGTGGCCGTGGTCCCAGGCGCGCGGGCCCAGGGCGTGGGGGTGCAGGTGCGGGGCGGGCAGGCGCTTCTGCGGCAGCGGCGTCTGCTCGGGCGTGGGCAGCAGCCCCGAGTCCAGGTCGTGCGGCCCGCCCTGCAGCAGCGTGGCCTTGGCCCAGCCGTTCTGCATCAGCGGCGCCAGCAGGGCCTCGGGGGGCACCCCGGCGCCGCCGCCGCCCCCGCCCCGGCCCCCGGGACCCTGCGCCCTGCGCTCGCCCAGGCGGCTGACGCTGAGCACCGCCTCGCCCGCCCCGTGCGCCAGGATGGCCTCCTTGTCCTTGCGCCGCGCCAGCTCCCGCCGCTCGCGGAGACCGACGAACCAGCCCACGCTGAAGCCGGACACCACGGCTCCCACCACGAAGGCCGCCACCGACGATGTCACCAGCAGGTTCACGGACACCAGCCCCGCGCGGTCCTCCGAGAGGCTGGCCCGCAGGAGTCCTGGCGGGGAGCGCCGGCGTGAGCGGGGCCTGGCGGGGGCCGCCCTGGGCACCCCTCCTGCCTCCCCGGGCCCTCTGTCCTCTACTTTCTTTTATTTCTTTATTTCTTTGACAGAGCCTGGCTCTGTCCCCTAGGCTGGAGTGCAGTGGTGCAGCTCACTGCAACCCTGCCTGCGGCCACCTGTTTGCTTTATTTTATTTATTTATTTTTAAAAGACGGGGTTTCACCATGATCGCCAGGCTGGTCTTGAACTCCTGACCTCAGGTGATCCACTCACCTCGGCCTCCCAAAGTGCTAGGATTACAGGCGTGAGCCACCGCGCCTATTTTATTTTTTTACGTTTAATTTTTGAAACGGAGTTTCGCTCTTGTCGCCCAGGCTGAAGTGCAATGGCACCATCTCAGCCCACTGCAACTTCCGTCTCCCGGGTAAAATCTCCTGCCTCAGCCTCCCCAGTAGCTAGGATTGCAAGCATGCACCAGCATGCCAGCTAACTTTTTATTTTTTTAGTGGAGACGGGATTTCTCCACGTTGGTCAGGCTGGTCTCCAACTCCCAACCTCAGGTGATCCACCTCCCTCGACCTCCCAAAGTGCTGGGATTACAGGCGTGAGCCTCCACGTCCGGCTACCTCTTTGTCTTATGAAAGACAGGATTTTGGCCAGGCACGGTGGCTCACACCTGTAATCCCAGCACTTTGGGAGGCCAAGGTGGGCAAATAACCTGAGGTCGGGAGTTCGAGACCAGCCTGACCAACATGGAGAAACCCCATCTCTAGGAGGCATACAAAAATCAGCCAGGCATGGTGGCATGCACCTGTAATCTCAGCTACTCGGGAGGCGGAGGCAGGAGAACTGATTGAACCGGGAGGCGGAGGCTGCAGTGAGCCGACATTGCACCACTGCACTCCAGCCTGGGGGACGGAGCGAGACTCTGTCTCAAAAAAAAAAAAAAAAAAAAGAACAGGGTGTCGCTCCGTCGCCCAGGCTGGAGTGCAGTGGCCTGATCACAGCTCACTGCAGGCTCCACCTCCCTGGGGTCAAGTGATCCTCCCGCCTCAGCCTCCAGAGTAGCTGGGACTACAGGCAAGCACCACCACGTCTGGATGATCTTTGGGTTTTAGTTTTAGAAACAGGGTTTCACTATGTTGCCCAGGCTGGTCTCGAACTCCTGACCTCAAGCAATCCTCCTGTCTCCGCCTCTCAAAATAATGGGATTGCAGGCATGAGCCGCGCATCGGGCCCTTTCCGTCCTGTAGAAGTTTGTCTCTTGGACTTCTGTTGTCTTTTCCTCCTGTCAAAGCCTGTCTGTGTCTTGGTGTCTCTGTCTTCTGGGGTCTCTGTCCTTCCCCTATCTCCCTCCCCAAGAAATGAGACCTCCCCACACCTTTCTTTCTTTCTTTCTTTTTGAGGCGGAATTTTGCTCTTGTTGCCCAGGCTGGAGTGCAGTGGCGTGATCTAGGCTCACAATAACCTCCGCCTCTCAGGTTCAAGCGATTCTCCTGCCTCAGCCTCCCCAGTAGCTGGGACTACAGGTGCCCGCCACCGCGCCCGGCTAATTTTGTATTTTGAATAGAGACGGAGTTTCTCCATGTTGGTCAGGCTGGTCTCGAACTCGTGATCTCAGGTGATCCGCCCACCTCTGCCTCCCAAAGTGCTCGGATTACAGGCGTGAGCCACCTCCTGGCCGACTCCTCACACCTTTCTAAAGCTCTGATGGGGTCCAGTTTCCCCACCCACCCCCCAGAGGATTCAAGGGTCCCCCAGTTTCCCCTCTCCCCTCCCTTGTGGTAGTGGGGGATGGGGGTCCTAGCTTAGCCTGCCGTCCCCCCCCCCGACTCACCTGTGCAGTCCCCTAAGCCTGAGGTGCTGGCCCCGGACACGTCCTGCTCAAAGGCGGCTCTAATGGAGAGAGGAGGCACCGTCAGGAGAGCCCGGTCTCACAGTCAGAGGCCAGGGGCATCCCGGATCGTGGGCGGGGCCGACCCACCCTGCACCCCCTCCCTCTCCCGCAGTACCTGGTGCCCGGGCTGAGGAAGATGCAGGAGCCATCGGGGGCCCACCCGCAGTAGGGGTCCTGACTGCCGATACAGTTCCTAGAGCAGACCAGGGACCGAACAGGACAAGTGACCAACTCACTCACACAGCCCCGGCGGGGACGGTGACCTGTGGGCCCTGTTCTAAGCACCTGCCTTTTAAATTTTTATTTTATTTTGTTAATTTATTTATTTATGAGACAGAGTCTCACTCCTGTCCCCCAGGCTGGAGTGCAGTGGTGCGATCTTAGCTCACTGCAGCCTCCGCCTCCCGGGTTCAAGTGATTCTCCTGCCTCAGCCTCCTGAGTAGCTGGGATTACAGGCACCCGCCACCACACCTGGCTAATTTTTGCATTTTTAGTAGAGTCGGGATTTCACCAGGTTGGCCAGGCTGGTCTCGAACTCCTGACCTCAGGTGATCCGCCTGCCTCGGCCTCCCACAGTGCTGGGATTACAGGTGTGAGCCTCCGCACCTGGCCTTTTTTTTTTTTTTTAATGTAAAAAAGTGTTCAAACTAAAACTGAAATGTTTTTCTTTAAGAGACGGGGTCTTGTTCTGTCACTAGGCTGGAGAACAGTGGCACGATCATAGTTTACTGCAGCCTCAACCTCCCAGGCTCGATCGGTCTTCCTGCCCCAGCCTTCTGAGTAGCTGCAACCAGACGCGTCTGCCACCAGGCCCAGCTGATTTTGCATTTTTTTTAGACAGTCTCACTACGCTGTGTTGCCCAGGCTGGTCTTAAACTCCTGGGTTCGAGCAGTCTTCCCGCCTTGGCCTACTACGGTGCGGGGATGACAGGCGTGTGCCACCGCGCCCTGCCCGCTGCCTCTTAGGAGCAACTTCTGGGGTCCTTAGAGCAAATCGCAGTGCAGGGCACTGTTCACTGACCATTTTACAGATGAGCAAACTGAGGCTCGAGAAAGTAAACGTTTGCCCAAGTGGCAGCGTGGGGATGGCGGCCCAGAGGCTGCGCCCTTGGACTCGGAGCTACCGGGTCATTGTGACAATAGCGGCGGGCAGGACGCAGGGGCCTCCGTGTTGACAGCAAACACGGAGCCCGGGCGTGCGCCAGCACTGGCATGCATCCCAGCTTTGCTCCCGTTTTAGACAGCGACACAGCCCCCGCCCTGGTCCCTGGGTCTCCTTCTCCTGCTGTCTCCTCCTGGCAGCAGCCACCAGAGGGCACCCGTGAGCACCCGAGTCAGGGCCAGTCCCTGCTCTGCCTGCAACCCTACATGGCTCCCACTTTTCTGGAGGCCGAAGCCCACGTCCTCCGAAGGCCCACAGTCTGCACTCACTGCTCCGCCCCTCCCCTCCCGCTCCCCCTCCTCCTCTCCCCCCTCTCCCTTGCTCACTCTGCTGCAGCCACACCGGCCTCCTCGCTGATCTTCCAACACACCAGGTGTGGTCCTGCCCCGGGGCCTTTGCACGGGCTGTGCCCTCTGCCCAGCTCAAGGACCAGGACACTGTTGGGCTTTGATGGGAACCCCTCCCTCCCTCCCTGCGCTCAGCCTCCCTTGCCTCCTGCCCACGGCTGGCCGGGCGTGGACACTCACTTCATACACCCCGAGTACTGCTGGCAGCGAGCCACGGGCACTCGGACCACGCAGCGGGGGAAGGCAGCCAGCAGGCCCCCGGAAGCTGTGTCCAGCTCCAAGCTCAGCAGCCGCTGCCCTGGCTTGCCACCGCCAGGCCGTCCACACCTGGGGACAAGCAGAGCGGTGAGGCCGAGGGCACCCGCCGTCTCCCCTCCTGCCGGCGAGCCCTCCCCACCTTTGCCCAGACTCACCTGTCCGGCCGGTAGGTCTCAAACTCCTCCAGGAAGACACTGAGCCCGGATGTCCCTGAGGTGCTGGCATTGGGCTGGACGAGGAACTTGAGGACGGTCCCTGCCTCGGAACCCAGGAAGACAACGGTCTGGTTGCCCCAGGGGCCAGCTCCCACGTCCACGGCCACTCGAGTCAGTTGGTGCCTGGGGGACAGCGCGGGGAGGGGTCAGGCGGGCCACATATCCCCCAGGAGCCCCCCAGCCACCGTGTGCCACCAGCACGGGCATGGGCCTGGTTACACGAGTGCCCACGGATGCTGACACATCGACGCAGGCAACAGCAGTAAATCTGTGTGTACACGGATGCCGGGCACCCGGGTGAACACACAGGCACAAGGGCATACTCGCCAGAAACACAACCCCAAACCCGGCTCTCCCCGGCCCTCTCTCTTTGGTTGAGACAGTCTCACTCTGTCGCCCAGGCTCGAGCGCAGTGGCGCGATCTCAGCTCACAGCAACCTCCGCCTCCCGGGTCAAGCCATTCTCCTGCCTCAGCCTCCCGAGTAGCTGGGACTAAAGGCGCGTGTCACCACGCCCGGCTAATTTTTTTTGTATTTTTAGTAGAGTCGGGGTTTCACCACTTGGCCAGGCTGGTCTCGAACTCCTGACCTCAGGTGCCCCGCCCCCACTCAGCCTCCCAAAGTGTTGGGATTGCAGGCACGAGTCACCATGCCAGGTGCCCCTTTTCCCTGATGCGTATGTGTGTCTGTACCTTTCAATCTCTCTGTCTTTTGTCTCTCTTTCCTGTCTCTGTCTGTCTGTCTCTGATTGTCTCCCTCCTGTCTTTCTGTCTTTCTCCCACTTTGTTCTCCTGGTATATATCCGTCCACCTTTTTTTCTTTCTTTGAGATGGAGCCTCACTTTGTCGCCGAGGCTGGAGTGCCGTGGCGCGATCTCGGCTCACTGCAACCTCGGCCTCCTGTGTTCAAGCCATTCTCCTGCCTCAGCCTCCCGAGTAGCCGGGACTACAGGTACCCGCTACCACACCGGGCTAATTTTTGTATTTTAAGTAGAGACGAAGTTTCTCCATGTTGGCCGGGCTGGTCTCAAACTCCTGGCCTTAGGTGATCCGGCTGCCTCGGCCTCCCAAAGCGCTGGGATTACAGGCGTCAGCCACTGCGCCCGGCCACCTGCCTGTCACCTGTTGATCCTTCTCTGTCTCTTTGCTCTCTCTCTCCTAGCGTCTCTCCACCTGTCTCTCTGTCTCCAGCTCTCTGGGCAGCGCCTGAAGCCGTGGGCCCACCTGTGCTGAGTTTCCGGCCCCTCTCACCCTCCATCGCCCCTGTACTCTCTCTTCACCACGCCCTGCCCCTCCTGACCTCATCAGGGTCCGCACGATCCAGGGCGCGTGGCCCAGCGAGGGCACCGCCTCGTCCATCAGAGGGTGGGTCTTGACGAAGTTGAGGATGTCATCCGGCAGCGCGCTGGAGGCATTGTACTGCGTTCCAGGGGCCGCGCAGCACCCAGGCCTGGGGTGACACGAGTGCGGTCAGGATGAACGCAGAGGTCCTCATAAAGCGGCCTGATACACCGGGGGACCCGCGGCCTTGCCCGACGGCCCTCAATTTTCTTTCTCTTTTTTTTTTTTTGACAGAGTCTTGCTCTGCCCCCAGGCTGGAGTGCAGTGGCGCGATCTCGGCTCATTGCAACCTCCGCCTCCTGGGTCAAGTGATTCTCCTGCCTCAGCCTCCCAAGCAGCTGGGACTACAGGTGCCCATCACCATGCCCAGATACTTTATATATATATATATATTTTATTGAGACAGAGTCTCACTCCGTCACCAGGCGCCAGGCTGGAGTGCAGTGGTGCGACCTCAGCTCACTGCAATCTCCGCCTCCCGGGTTCAAGCAATTCTCCTGCCTCAGCCTCCCGAGTAGCTGGGACTACAGGCGCGCGCCACCACACCCGGCTAATTTTTTTGTACTTTTAGTAGAGACGGGGTTTCACCATGTTGACCAGGATGGTCTCGATCTCTTGACCTCGTGATCTGCCCACCTCGGCCTCCCAAGGTGCTGGGATTACAGGCGTGAGCCACCGAGCCCAGCCCACTTTTTTTAAAATTAATTTATTTTTTTTTAAATAACATGGGGTTTCACCATGATGGCCAGGCTGGTCTTGAACTCCTGACTTCAGGTGATCCACTCACCTCGGCCTCCCAAAGTGCTGGGATTACAGGCGTGAACCACCGCACTCGGCCTCTTTTTTCCTTTTTTTTGAGACAGAGTCTCAGTCTGTCACCCAAGCTGGAGTGCAATGGCAAAATCTTGGCTCACTGCAACCTCTGCCTCCTGGGTTCAAGTGATTCTCCTGCCTCAGCCTCCCAAGTGGCTGAGATTACAGGCATGTACCACTATACCTGGCTAATTTTTGCATTTTTAGTAGAGATGGGGTTTCACCATGTTGGCCAGGCTGGTCTTGAACCCTTGACCTCAGGTGATCTGCCTACCTCAGCCTCCCAGAGTGCTGGGATTACAGGTGTGAGGCACTGCACCCGGCCTCAGTTTTTCCCATCTGCATAATGGGTACAGCTGAACTCAGTATCAGCTAAATAACCACCCGGAAGCCCCAGCCCTTGGCCCTGGGGACCAGGACTTCATCTGGGCACGTGACTCAGGACAGAGTGGATTCTCACCGGGGTCGAGGCACCTGATCCTCCGGCACCGGCGTCCAGATGGACTCGGGGGACTTCTGCTCTCGGAAGCGGCCTTCAAACACAGCTGCCACCTGTGTCATGTCAAAGGCACAGACGGCCGAGCCAGGGATACTGAGGGATCAGGATGAGAGAGTGTGGTCAGTCCCGTGGGAGACCCCACCTCGGAGAGGCGTGTGCAGGAGCCTCTGTCCCCAGAAGCCAGCATGTGTCCAGTCTTCCAGGGCCAGATATGTCCCCTGCCCCTCCTGCATGTCCGGCGCAGCCACTCCTCCCGAGTAGCCGCTCAGCTTGGACCACAGTGCAGCGTCTCCGAGGCCACCCCTTGTCCAGGCCCCGTCCCTGTTTCACCGGATGTCCTGCCTCCCCACGGCCACTGTTAGAACCCATGAACCCATTCCCCAGCAGCCTTTTTTATTTCTTCAGATGGAGTTTTGCTCTTGTTGCCCAGGCTGGAGTGCAAAGGCGTGATCTGGGCTCACCGCGACCTCCGCCTCCTGGGTTCAAGCAATTCTCGTGCCTCAGCCTCTGGAGTAGCTGGCTGGGATTACAGGCATGCGTCACCATGCCCAGCTAATTTTGTATTTTTTAGTGGACACGGAGTTTTTCCATGTTGGTCAGGCTGGTCTTGAACTCCTGACCTCAGGTGACCTGCCTGCCTCGGCATCCCAAAGTTCTGGGATTACAGGTGTGAGCCACTGTGCCCGGCCACTTTTTTATTTTTTGAGACCGAGTCTCGCTCTGTCGCCCAGGCTGGAGTGCCGTGGTGTGATCTCAGCTCACTGCAACCTCCACCTCCCGGGTTCAAGTGATTCTCCTGCCTCAGCCTCCCGAGCAGCTGGAAATTATAGGCACCCACCACCACGGCTGACTAATTTTTGTACTTTTAGTAGAGATGGGGTTTCACCCTGTTGGCCAGGCTGGTTTTGAACTCCTGACCTTAAATGATCCGGCCACCTTGGCCTCCCAAAGTGCTGGGATTACAGGCATGAGCCTCCAAGCCCGGCCTCCCAGCAGCCTTTTTAAAAACGCAGATCTGATCTCATCCCTCTTGCTCTTCACTCTTCCATGGCTCCCTAGTGCTCTTGGGAAAAGTCTAGGTTCCTGCCTGCAGCCCGCAAGGCCTTGCCTGATCCGTCCCATCATATCCCTGCCCTCACGCCCTCCATTCTCTCCTGGTCCCCTTCCTACACAGGGCCTCTCATAATTACTTAAATATACCAAACTTGGCCTGGTGCGGTGGCTCATGCCTGTAATCCCAGCACTTTGGGAGGCTGAGGCGGGCAGAACACCTGAGGTCAGGAGTTTGAGACCAGCCTGGCCAACATGGTGAAACCCTGTATCTACTAAAAATACAAAAATTAGCCAGGTGTTCTGGTGGGCACCTGTAATCCCAGCTACTCGGGAGGCTGAGGCAGGAGAATCGCTTGAACCCAGGAGGCAGACGTTTCAGTGAGCCGAGATCATGCCACTGCACTCCAGCCTGGCGACAGACCCTGACTCCGTCTCAAACCCCACCCCACCCCGAAAAAAACGACCTCACTGCAGCCTCAGGGCCTTTGCATGTGCTGCTTCTCCAACCTTGAACACCCTTCGCTCTTCCTCCAACTCACACCCAAAGCCTAGCTCCAAAGTCCGCTCCTCCAGGAAGCCCTCCCTGCTCCTCTCTCCAAGGCAGAGGATGAGGATATCTTTGGCTCAGTTCTGACCAAAGGGACTTGGACGGTCAGTGTCAGCCTGTCCCACCCCAGCCTGGGACCGAGGCCTCAGGAGTCTAATCCAATTGTGCCCAACCAACGACCCAGGGCGTATCTGGGGCGTGAAGTCAGGCCTTGTCTACCCATGCCCATCAAACGCCCCCAGTTTGCTCCCATTGGTGGGCGCTGACCTGTTGCTGGGCGTGGAGAAGACCGCCAGGATCACGGGCCGGCCCCCCAGGCTGACCACGCCCGTGACAGCCTGCAGCACGTTGAAGTAGAAGTGGGAGTCGCCCGGCACCGAGCAGTTGAGCCTTGCCTTCAGGAAGGACGTCCACTGCTTCTCCAGCACGCGGGGGGAGCCTCCCACATCGTTCTTGCACACTCGGGCGACGCGGGACACCACCACCTGGGCGTCACAGTGGACAGACAGGGGCCTGAGCCCTGTGGCCCGGGAAGGCCTGCCTACAGGCTGTGCCACCCGCCACCCAAGCCGGGATCCAGGAGTCTGGCCCTGACTCTGGTGGGATCCCGGCCAGCTGCCTTTCCTCTCTGGGCACCGGCTTCCCTGGTAGAAATCCCCGGTGGGAATGACGATGATGACAGCAGCAGTGACGATCATCACCGCTTCTGCTAAGAGCCACAATTTATTCTCATATCTCTTACACCCTTCCTGAGGGGCTACTACACCCCTCACTGTATGTATGGGGAGACTGATAAGAGGCACAGATTAAAGGAAGTGACCGGTCCATGGTCACAATCGGAGTTAGTGGCGGTCTGTGCACATCAGCACTGCCTGGTTGCCTGGATGGAGGGATGAGTGCACAAGCAGATGGATGGATGATACCATGGAGGGATGAGTGGGCGGTGGATGGATAAACGAATGTATCTGAAAAAGGATGGTAGATCATGGAGAAGGTGAAGGAGGATGAGGTCATCACGTCACTGGTAGATAAGTAGATGGATGGGTGGGTGGATGGATGAATAGATGGATGGAGAGAAAGCTAGGTGAATGGATGGATGGGTGGATGGATAGATGAATAAGTGGATAAATAAATAAATGGATAGATGAATGGATGGATCAGTAGATGGATAGATGGATGAATGGGTGGGTGGGTTGATGAATGGATGGATAGATGAATGGATGGATGGATGGGTGGGTGGATAGATGGATAGATCAGTGGGTAGATAAGTGGATGGATGGACGGTGGATGGATGGATGAATGGGTGGATGGATGAATGGGTGGGTGGGTTGATGAATGGATGGATGGATGGATGAATGGGTGGATGGATAGATGGATAAATCAATGGGTAGATAAGTGGATGGATGGACGGTGGATGGGTGAGTGGGTTGATGCATGGATGAATGGATGGATAGATGGATGGGTGGGTGGATGGATGGGTGAGTTGGGTGGGTGGATGGTTGGGTGGGTGAGTGGATAGATGGATGGATGCGTGGGTGGGTTGGTGGTGTGTAGGTGGATAGATATATAAATGGATGGAAGGATGTCTGGGTGGATGGATGGACAGATGGGTGGGTGGCTGGATGGATGAATATATAGGTGGGTAGGTAAATGGATGGATGGGTGGGTGGGTGGATGTCTGGGTGGAGAGATAAATAGATGGATGGATGAGTGGTGCATGGATGGGTAGATGGGTGAGTGGATTGGTGGATGGATGATGGTTAAGTGGATGGATAGCTGGACTATGGATGGATAGGACAGAAGTGTGGCTGGATGAACTGATGGGTGGATGGATTGGTGGATGGATGATGGATAAGTGGATGGATAGCTGGACTATGGATGGATAGGATAGAAGGTGGCTGGATGAACTGATGGGTGGATGGATGCATGGATGGATGGATGAATGCATGGGTAGTAGGTGGATGAGTGGGTGGGTAGGCAGATGAGTAGATGGATGAAAGGGCTCATGAAAGTGTGGGTGGGCTAAAGAGTCAGATGGGTACGTGGGAGGGTGAGCAGGCGAATGGACAGGCGAACAGCAGAGCACCAGATGTATCTGACTTCCAACTCAAGCCCCGCATCCGAGCTGAGTGCTCCATGGCTGCTCCAGAGATGCCTTCAGCCTTAGGGCCTGATCACGGCTGGAAGGGAGGCCCTGGGGACCGGAAATGGAGGGCAGGACCCTCTCGCCCCATGTAGGGATTCATGGATCCACCGCTGCCCTCCATTTCACGTGATCGGAGCCACTCAACTCCACGCCCCACTGCACCAGCCTCACCTTCTCCAGGTAGTTAAACTCCATTGCAATCTCCCGGAAGAAGAAGTATACGTGGCCGCCCCACTCCACTGCATGGACAAAGTAAGGCTCTGCAGAAGAGGAGGGGTCAGAACTCAGCCGCTGCCACGACAAAGGGGGTTTCTGGGGCTGAGAACTCACTGGCTTTTATGGTGAAGGGGGGACCTAGGCTGGTTACCCAGGCAAAATGAAACAGACTCAAAGTTTTTTTTTTTTTGCGGGGGAAGGGAGGTCAGAAGCCGAAAACCGCTGTGTCTATTGCCACAAATGGCAACATCAACTATTTTTTGTTATGTTCCTCCCTCTTGTGTTGAAGAGCTGAGTCCTGCTATGTCTTTTCTGGGGTTCCATTTTGGGCTTCTTAGCCACCCACTTCTAGCGGGTTCTACTTTAGATCCAACTAAACTTGTTCCTCTAGCTTTCTAGTCTTCAAAAAGGCCAACAGATTCCAAAGATGTGGTGGAAATGCCCCCAACGGAGCCTCTGGGACTCTTACTCTGGTGGGGGGATTTGATGAATGTCAGGTTCTAGGCCCTGCCAGGTCTGGGCCCACTGCCCTTCCTAGTCTCACCTTTGAACCACTTGGAGTCGTGTTTCACGGTGCGCAAGGTGGGCCGGTCCCCGAGGCTGCGGTAGATGACGGCATCGATGGCTAGGAAGTCGGTAACGGTAGCTGTGAAGAGCATCCCCTCTGGATGGGTGGGGAAGGCAGGAAGAGGTGAGACCGCAGAGGCCAGGGGCTGCATGGGTTGAAACTCGATTTTCCGAGACTGAGCTCGGAGCCTAGGGGAACCCCTGTCTCCAGACTGAGCCTGGATCCCATCCCAGCCCCACCTCCATCCAAGCCCTGACCTTAACTGAGCCCCAAACCCCACTGAGCCTCAATCCCAGCTGAGCCCCACACCTGGGCTGAGAGTCTGTCCATGTCACAGCTGGCACAAATGGCCATCCAGCTGCTTCTAAATGACCCAGACTCCGGAGTAGAAAATGCCAGGTCTTGCCTGTGGCTGGGGCTGATCAGATGGAGGTTGGGGGGTGCTTACCAGAGAAGAGGGCGACATTGGCGTGCTTGGGGTCGTATGGACAACGGGCCATACCACTGATGTTGTCTCCCACAGGCTGCAGGGTGTCTATCTGCAGGGACGATGGGGCGTGATTGACAGATCTCCTGACCCCGCCTAGCAGCCCCTGGCTCCCCCAGCTCCCCACTCCAAGAGGAATCCTGTTCGAACATGGATTACTGTGTGGCCTTGGCCACTCACTTAACCTCTCAGGGCCTCAGTTTACTGACCTGTAAACAGATTTAAGAGTTGATCCCTAATTAGTCCTGTAACTAGCTCATTGCCTAAGTAGCTACGGCTTCCCTGACCCCTGTACAGGCCTCGTTTGGACAGCGCTGACCCTCTTGAGCTTCAGGAGGAGGAAGCAGGGAGAGTATATCCAGGAAGGCTTCCTGGAGGAGGTGACATGGCCTGGGGAAAGGCCAAGGACGGTGGGGAGAGCAGAGGCCTGGAGGTTGCACCTGGGGCACAGGGAGTCTGGAGACTCACGCTGTAGTTCGCGCACACCGGGTTGAAGGCGTTGGAACCGCACACAAAGAGCGTGGACTCGTCCCGAAGGAGCAGCACCTTTACGAAGTTTCGACACTCGCCCTGGAGTGGGGACCAGAGGCAGAAGGGAGCGCGATGTGGGCGTGGCCACGGGCGTGGGCGTGACCGGAGCTGTGTAGGGCGGGGCTAGGGTGGTGGGCCGGTCTGTTGTGGGCGTGGCCAAGGCATGGGCTGAACCTAGGAATGGCTGGGGACACGATGTGGTCCAGACAGGGAAACACTTCGTATCCGAAGCGCAGGCAAGGCCAGGACGGTGGGCGTGGTCAGACTATGGGCATAACCATGGCAACAGCAGGGTCCTAACCGGGGATGGAGAAGCATCCACCCTGGGTGTGGCCAGGGCCGATTAGGGTGGGGCATGGGGTGACCAGCACTAACTGGGGAGTGGTGGGCGTAGTCATGGCTAATTGGGGCCAGGTTGGGAGCGTGGCCAGAGCTGGGAGGTGGGCGTGGCCTGGGCTTACTGGGGCGGGCCAGGGCTGATAGAGGCGGGGCCGGGACGGGGACCTGATGGATTGGG
>PVKP010035469.1:0-23371 GCA_004027715.1 Plecturocebus donacophilus | reverse complement strand
CAGGTTTAAATAAAATATTGGTTGTCTGCTTATTTGTTATTTTCATCCCCTATTCCTTCCTGTCTCCATTGTTAAGCACAATTATTGGCATAAAAGAGGTTTTTAATACCCATTTTTAGACTGTATTCTAGCCTGGGCAATAAAACAAGAATCCCATTCTCTCTCCCTCTTTCTCTTTCTTTCTCTCTTTCATTCTTTTGCTGTTTCTTTCTCTCTCCTTTTCTAAAATCTCTTCCTCTTTCTTTCTCTTTCATTCTTTTTTTCTTCCTTTTGCTGTTTCTTTCTCCTTTTCTCTCTTTTTCTAAAATCTCTTCCTCTTTCTTTCTCTTTTATTTAAAAAAAAAAAAAAAAAAAAGGTAATATGAAGGTAATATGGTTCCCTGAATTAAGTAAAAGAAATATTTGAACCACCAAGTAGTTGTGTGGGCTCTTGCTGTGGAGGAGAGGCATATCTCGCTTTGAGAAAATATAATATATAATATTTAATATAGTAGAAAAAATACAGAATATAAAAGCTGAATCAGAAGACTTGGGCTGGGGGTGGTGGCTCACACCTGTAATCCCAGTACTTTGGGAGGCTGAAGTGGGCAGACCACTTGAGATCAGAAGCTGGAGACCAGCCTGGCCAACATGATGAAACCTTGTCTCTACTCAAAATACAAAAATTAGCCAGGCATGATGGTATACACTGTAATCCCAGCTATTTGGGAGGCTGAGGCAGGAGAATTGCTTTAACCTGGGAGTCAGAGGTTGCAGTGAGCTGAGATTGTGCCAAGGCACTCCAGTCTGGGTGACAGAGCAAGATTCCATCACAAAATAAAAAAAAAAAAACCCCAAAAAACTAAGTTTACTCTTCCTGCTAGCTGGCTAGCTGGGTTTAATGAGTTTTAAGGTAAATCTGTTAATCCTCGAAGACTCACTGTTCTTTATTTAGTTTGATCTGCTCACTTGAAGAGTTTAAAAGTTATTAAATATTGTAGACAAATGTTAAAGAAACATAGCCTTTGGAGACAGACTGGTTCAAATCCTGCCTCCACACCCACCTAGTTGGGTGATATTTGGCAAACTTTACTTTCTGTCTATAAATGGGGCAATAGTAGTAGCTACTTCAAAGAGCTGTTATGAGATCAAATAATGTTATCTAAGTAAAGGCACTCGGTGCAGTGCATGGGACATAATAAGTCATCAATAAATATTGGCCATTACTACTTCCCAATGAGATAGTACAGGCAAAAACTCCTGATTCAATCAAGATAGGGCATTCTTAGCTTCCAACAAATAACTTAGAGGAATAGTTAATTGTATTACAGGAAAATTTCTTGCTTAAAAATGAATTATCAGACTTTTTGTGTTTTACATTTAGGGTTTGCTGTTTGAAAAATTGGTATACACAGAACTTCAGAATTTTATCAGTTATAAAAATAAGGCACACCTGTATTAGGTAAGAAATTAATTATAAATCAAAAGGGATGCTGTAGTTCAGTGTTTGCTGTAGTTCAGTGTTTAATTTTCAGCGTTTGACATCCAAATAAAAATAACATTAGAAAACTTGCAATAATCCTTTCTGAACCTTTTTGTGTATTTCCCTCATAGAGTTCTTCACTAAAATACAATTACTGATATTTTATTCTAGACAAATTAATTTTCAATTTCCTAATGAAAATCAGTGGTAATATATTTCAAGCATTGGTAAATTGATAAAAATAGTTCAGAATATTTTGACCTTTGACAGTGCTACCACTGGACACCGTTTTGTTTTGTTCGGGGGGTGTGGTGTGTGGAATGGTAAGATCATGCTTTTCCATCGAAGCCTCTAACCTTAAGAATTTCATGGAATGTACTCCTCATAAAAGCTGATTTTTCTTAAGCTATGAATATTTTTAGTTTTACTATCTCTTGGGAGTAATTATTTGCTACTGTGGGTAATACCACATGACTCATTTTAACTTAAATTTACCTTCTATATTATATAGATTTTGTAAACCAAAATTAAATATTATAGGATTTCCTGAAGCACCCAGTGTTTATTCTAGCTACACCTTTCCTAATTTCACAGAATTTAAACAATTTTTATTCTTTCTCTCACTACACTGAAAAAGTACCTCTAGTTACTTCTAATAGAATCTTCATACCCTTATTTTAATATATTTGCTGTCGTCTTTTAAGTCCTGAATTTAATTAACATAGATTAGATTTACAAGATTTACCTTTTTTTAATTTAATTTTTTTTTTTTTTTTTTGAGACGGAGTCTTGCTCTGTCACCAGGCTGGAGTGCAGTGGCGAAATCTCGGCTCACTGCCACCTCCACCTCCTGGGTTCAAGTGATTCTTCCGCCTCAGCCTCCCGAGTAGCAGGGACCACAGGCGCGTGCCACCACACCCGGCTAGTTTTTTTGTATTTTTAGTAGAGACGGGGTTTCACCTTGTTGGCCAGGACAGTCTCGATCTCTCGACCTTGTGATCCGCCTGCCTCAGCCTACCAAAGTGCTGGGATTACAGGCGTGAGCCACCGCGCCCGGCCTTCAAGATTTACTTTTGAGGAATCCAGCTATCCCATAAAGTGAGGGTCGCTTTTATTTCAACTTTGCTTGCAGAAGTAAGCCACAAATCATTATTCTACTACCTTCTAAGTTATTTTCTTCCTTCTCCCAGATTTCAAGATAGTTCATACATCTTTTCTTTCTCTTGGACCTCAAAATCATCCTACACTTACAATGTGAATCTTTCATAATATAAAGACTTGTAAGCCCTGGCTGCAAGTACATTTATTGCAGGCAGTAGCCCATACTACAAAATTCTAATACAATCAAAAGATTTAATCAAGACTCTGGGGATCATTGTAATATATTCAAGCTGATTAAAAAGTAATGATTAAAATTTAAAAATCGGATTAATTTTTGTTAAAGCTAAAAGATATGAAATAGCTATCACATTAACAATTCTGTCTAAATGATAGAATTATCTAAATGATATTTAGTGTAGAAAATAAAATGTGAGCTTTATTAGGAAACTAATCTTAGGTTCTTAATTCAGTAGTTGGCAGGGAGAGCCCAGACTGTAAAAGATCTGTACAGTATCAGAGAGATGAATTATTATAGTTCTCAGGCTGTGAATTACATTGGAAAAGATCATATACTTATCAGTTGAATGAGGAGGTGACAAATAAGAGACTCAGTTTACTAGTATGATGATATTTGTTGGTTTAATCTGTCTTAAACCTTTCTTTGAACATTGAATTAAACCTTAGCTTCCTTTTCTAAAAATATCAACTGGGGCCAGATACAATGGCTCATGCCGGTAATCCCAACAGTTGGGAGGCTGAGATGGGAGGATCACTTGAAGCCAGGAGTTCAAGACTGGCCTAGGCAACATAGCAAGACTCCCCCCGCCATCTCTATTTTTTGAAAGAAATAAAAAAAAAATCAGTTGGGAAGATTGTGTTTGAAAGATTATATTAATAGGAATATATGTTTTACAAAAAATTTTTTAAAAAGATTAAATGGATTTTTCTCTGGCAACTTAAAAAAATTAGTATTCCTTAAAAATTAATTACTTATGGGAAGAGACTTGGCCTGTGATCCCTTCTCAGAGCCCTTGTATTAGTCAGGGTTCTTCTGAGTCAAGTTGACATATAACATCAACCATCAGAGCCCACCTTTTTGGTGGGAGAGAAACTCAGAAGATCACAGTCCTATCACTTTTTCTACATGAGGAGAGCATTTGAGGGATGTAGGCACATTATGATTATTCTGAATGCATACTGTTTCTTGTACCATGAATCAAAATAAATTAATTGTCCTGGCTGGGTACTGGTGGCTCACGCCTGTAATCTCAGCACTTTGGGAGGCCAGGGAGGGCAGATCCCTTGAGGTCAGGAGCTCGAGATGAGCCTGATCAACATGATGAAATCCTGTCTCTATTAAAAATACAAAATTAGTCAGGCATGGTGACACACACCTATAATCCCAGCTACTTGGGAGGCTGAGGCAGGAGAATCACTTGAACCTGGAAGGCGGAGGTTGCAGTGAGCTGAGATCAAGCCATTGCCTGGGTGTTGAGAGCAAAACTTCATTCAAAAAAAAAAAAATTAATTGCCCCTTTCAGCTTCATCTCCCTGCCTTCCCCTCCCTCCAAACCCACTCTCTTCCAGTATGAACTGAGAAAGAAAATGAGGCTTAAACATAATTAAACATAAGGACATACTTTGTTTGGAATATTTGAAATGCTTGAAACATGTCTCACTAGGTTTAAGTCTTATTTGCTTCTTTTGATCCTATATTTACAGAATTAAATGAAAGTTATTATTCTATTTTGTTTTGTATGGTTTCCTTGCTTGAAGAGCTGAGCCATGTATTAAGTAATCCCAATAGAGAGAAATCTGCATTCAGAAAACAGTTAAAAAAGTCAAACATTAATTTAAATGGGGTCTTCTATTTTTAAAAGTATTCTTTTGTGTCCATTTAACCAGCTTTTCTGTAGATGTATATTTGTATTTACAAACACTTTATAAAGTTTCATGACTAATCACAAAAAATTCATTTGTGATTCAGTATAGGAGGCAATGTGTTGGTATGGAAAGAGTGTATATTTTGGAGATAAGACATCCTGGGTTTAAATCCTGACACCAATGTTTACCAACTCTTTAACTTTGGGTAAATATCTGAGTTAGTTTCCTAATCTGTAAAATGGGGAATAATAATAGCTACTGGGCAGGGATACAGTAAGAATAAGAGATAATAAGAGGTGCTACTTTTCTAAGTGCCTGGCACAGTGTACAATATATAGTAAATGCTCAATACCGACTGTCTTTCAAAGGTAAAGTTATTTAGAAGGCAACAGAAAGTAGATAGGATTTTGTTTTTCACTAGTTTTTCACCCGATTAATATGATTCAGAGGGACTTCACTTATAACTAAAAAAGAGTTCTAAATTCCTAGCAAAGAAGTAATGAATTCAGAACCCAATCTTTTCCTTATGTTTTACTGAGAATCAGGGAGGAGATTCTTTTTCAGAGCCTAGAAGTTGGCCAGAGATTGTGGCATCCTTTCATATGAACTTCATGTTCTCTACTGCAATCTCTTAAAAAGTAGTTATTTAAAAATCTGGGGCTAAGCACAGGTGCTCATGCCTGCAGTTCCAGCATTTTGGGAGGCTGAGGCAGGAGGATCACTTGAGCCCAGGAGTTCAAGACCAACCTGGGCAACATAGTGAGATCCTGTCTCAAGAAGAAAAGAAAATAAAACGCTTGGAAGTTTCCAAAGGACAGGAACATTCAAAATGACCTTAGAAGCACAAGGCTCTATTTTGGGAGTAGAAACAGACAGGTCAGAAAAGAATTATAGGCAATGTAAAATATAAGAGTTGAGAATAGATACGAAACTTACCTACAGGAGACAGTGCTGAAAACAAAACACGAAAGAAAGATCACTGGGGATTTTCTAACTCAAGGAGAACCCACCTTCCAATAATATCCTTCCTAGGTAAATTCAGAAACAGGATTTTGAAGGAGAATAAAACTCTGTGTTTCATCCTCAGGAGTGTTGCTGGCCAATGCTCCACAGTGGCCAATCCCACTCCACAGAGAGGGTTATTTTTAGGATGCCACTTAGTTAATATAGGGATTTGAAACATGGGGTAGGTGATATCAATTCTACTGAAATTCAAACTATTGCATTTTCTACCTTTCTCTGTTCTTTCATAAGTCTTTAATATGTCTTCTGCAAAACAGTTTTTTGCTCACTGTTCTGGTCAGTTTGAAAAATGTGTATTGTTGGTTGATTACCAAAATCACATCTCATCCTGACACATATTCTTTTTGTCAATCTTAGAGGATTTTCTTTTCTAGTAAAAATTATTAGTTGGCAGATTATAGCACAGAGGAAATAGGCTCTGTTTTGATAAATTAGCTGGGAATATATGCTGCCAATAATCTTTGGTAGTAAATAACTAGAATCCAACACAAGACCATTATACTTTGTTACAAAAGGAAAATAGATAAGAATTAAAATTGAAATATGAGGAAATCACTTGTTGAAGAAATATTGACTACTCTAAGGTAGAAGAACTTGTAATACAAGAATATTTGGGAAAAAAAACATAAAGGTCCTAGACACAGAAATAGGTGAGGCAAGGAAATGATCCAAACTTACTGATTTTTCCGGAACTGTCCACTGAAATAGACAAAGGCAAACACATTAGTAGGTACTGGGCTTTCCCTTCCTCTCAGTCCCTAAGCCTCTGCATCAAGTGGCATTTGCATCATTAACAATTAAATTTCATTTATTTAAATGTGAAAAAACCTTCTTTTCCCCCTTCTCTTTGCCCATTGTAGTTTACAGAGACCTTGTGATAAGCTACTTTAAATCACCTTTACTTATCATTGATCATTAGCAATTTTCTATAGAATGTCAAGATTACAATTTATAAAATATAGGACATATAATGGTCTTGCTTAGAAGATGTGTGCTAACATTATTTACTGACATTGTTTGATATGAAATTTTTAAAAAAATCTATTTTTTTGAGACAGGGTCTCAGTCACCCAGGTTGTAATGCAGTGGCATGAACATTACTCACTGCAGCTTCCACTTCCCGGACTCAAGTGATCCTCCAGCTTCAGCCTCCCGAGTAGCTGGGGCTACAGGTGCGTGCTATCACACCCAGCTAATTTTTGTATTTTTTTGTAGAGACAAAGTTTCGTCATGTTGCCCAGGCTGGTCTGGAACCCTGAGATCAAGCAATCCATATGGCTTGGCTTCCCAAAGTGCTGAGATAAGCCACCATGCCTGGCCTGATATGAAATATTTAAGGTATAATTGTTACTAGGTACTGAAATACAGGCATATCTCTCATGTTGATGTTATTTGATAACCCTAATATAGAAAGCACAAAATAGGCTGGTGCAGTGGCTCATGCCTGTAATCCCAGCACTTTGGAAGGCTGTGAGGCAGGTGGATGGTTTGGGCCTAGGAGTTCAAGACCAGCCTGGGCAACATAATGAGACCCCCATCTCTGCAAAAAAAAATAGAATAAAATTAGCTAGGTGTGGTGGCACGTGCCTGTAGTCTCAGCTGCTTGGGAAGCTGATGTGGGAGGATTGCTTAGGAAGTCAAGGATGCAGTGGGCCATGATCACGCCAGTGCACTCTAGCCCAGGTGAGGGAAACTCTGTCTTTAAAAAAGCACAAAATAATAAGAAAGCATGAAATTGTAAGAAACATAATACCAGGATTGTTTACCAGAGATAAATATGTAGAGTTAGGGCATTTAAATCCTAGAGCGGGAGTTGGCAAAGTACAGCCCATGGAATAAATCTAGCATGTTGGCTATTTTTGCATGTCCTGTGAGGAAAGAATGAATTTTACATATTTAAATAGTTGAAATAATCATCATAATAATATTGTGTGGCATATGAAAATCATATGAAATTCAAATTTCAATGTCTAAAATAGTGTTTTATTGGGACATATCCATGCTCATTCTTTTACATATTGACTATATTTGTGCTACAACAGCAGAGTTGAGTAGTTGTGACAGAGACTTTATGGCTTACAAAATTTAAAATATTTGGCTGGGCATGGTGGCTTATGCCTGTAATCCCAGCAATTTGGGAGGCTAAGGCAGGAGGATTATTTGAGGCTGAGATTTTGAGACCAGCCTACACAACATAGCAAGACTCCGTTTCTACAAAAAATAAGAAAAAGTTAGCCAAGTATGGTGGTGCACACCTGTAGTCTCGGCTAATTGGGAGGTTGAGGCAGGAGAATTGCTTGAGCCCAGGAGTGGAGGTTGTAGTGAGCTATGATCACACCACTGCACTCCAGCCTAGGTGACAGAGCAAGATCCTGTCTTAAAACAAAACAAAAACACCAAACAAACCAAAAAATACAAAAACCCAACAAACAAAACCAAACACAAAACATTAAAAATATTTATAGAAAAAATTTGCTTACCCCAGCCCTTCAGGAAACTAATGTACCGAAAATATATTAGGAACTTACTAGTGTGGACTTGAGGTACTCCTGAAAATCAAAACAAGAAAATGGGTTAATGGTAGCTTTTTTGGAACAGAAATACAGTTCTTTCCCACTCTCAATTCCCTAGGATACCATCAAGACCTTTAGCAGAATACAAGGAAATATGACGGGACAACAGATCCCTTAGTGTGTTATAAGAACCTGACACTTTCTACCACCTTTGTGACGCTCACTGTGATTCAACTTATTATTGTCTTTCTAACTGAACTCTCTGCTTTCACTTTTGCTTCCCAGTCAATTCCCAGTAGAGCAGTTAGAGGAACCTTTTAAAGGACCAGCAAAGCTTCTGCTTAAGATCCACCAATGATTCCCCATCTTGGTTGAACAAAAGTCAAAGTCACAACAGTGGTTTTCAAAGATGGCCCTGGAAGATCTGTCCCTCCAAATCTCTCTTATAGTTTCTTTTTATGTCACTTTTCATTCTGTTCCAGCTATATGGTACTTGCTTTCTTGCTTTTCCTCAAATAGACTGGAAATGTTCCTACCCTAGCGTGATTTTACGTGCTATCTTTGCTGATTGAACTATTCCCCCCTCAGATATCTGCATGGCTAAATCTCTCACCTATTTCACGTTCCAGCTAGTAGTTCTAGCAATTGCTGAGAATGAGGTGTTAAACTTTCCAACTGTAGTTTTGGATTTTTCTGTTTCTCTTCAGTTCTAGCAGGTGTTTCATTTTCAGTGTATTTTGAAACACTGTTGTTTGGTGCATACATATGTAGGATTTCTATGTCTTCTTGATGTATTGATATTTTTATCATGATATAAGGTCCCTCTTTTGTCCCTGGTAATTTTTTTGCATCGAGGTTCACTTTATGTGATACTAATATTGCCACTTCTGCCTTTTTTTTTTTTTAAATAATGCTTTCATGGCATATATTTCTCATTCTTTTTACTTTTATTGTTAAATTTGAAGTGACTTTCTTGTAGATAGGATATAGTTAGGTCATATTTTTAATGTATTCTGGTAATCTTTTAAAAAAATTGGTGTATTTAGACCTACACAAAATGAATTTGTGTGAGTTGCATGATTTTTATTAGAGGCAAGTCCCAGTTCTTTCAAGGAGGGAAAGTCAGAAAAGGCTTAATCTCTGTAGCAGTAGTAGTCCAAGTTTTGATGTAATAAACTTTATGGAGAAGATAAATATCAATCTTTTTTATCTTGAATCCCATTTGAGTGTTTTCTTTGTTTGGATTTTGCAGTCTGTCCCTTCTTCTATTCTCACTTGCTACATCTTCTCATTTTTATTATTCCTACCTTTTATCCTTGGAGTTTTGTTTTGTGACTTGTGGCTTCAGATTGTGATATAAACTTCTTAGTGTATTTTCCATGGTCTTCACAGCATATTTTGCCAGCATTATTTCCTCTTGCTTCTCTTTTGCAACTTAACTCTGTGACCAGAAGAATAACTTGTTTTTGGTCTTTTCTATGTGGTTTCTTGTTTCTGTGGACCTTTGATTTATGAGAAAGAAAGAAAGAAGAGAAAAGAAAAGAAGAAAGGAAGGAAGAAAGAAAGAAAGAAAGAAAGACCTAAACCAAACCAAAATGAAAACCAAAAACAACAAAAGTGTCAGTGCAAATAAAGGAATTGAGATGCTATGAAAGATCAGAGAAAACAGAGAAAGACACTAGGAGCTTATTGGTTGCTCTTGGACCAATTGCTAAAAAGAAAATAAAACAAATTAGTTTTTTTTTTTTTTTTTTTTTTTTAAATTACGTACTGAGTTCCTATTGAGAATCCACCTGGAACACCAGAAAATAGATCTTTGGGAAATATTAAACTTTCTGGGACTATGTTATCTCTTATTAAGTCAATTTTAACTCCACTTTAATAACTTAAATATTTAGGCCATTTTGGATGGCATGTATGATGGGTTATATGAGTAAACGTCAATTTTCCTAACGAAATAAAAAAATTTTTAAACTAGGGCAAAAGGTCACTGGAGACTGGTTAATGAAATTTACTAATTTACATTATCTCTTCATCATCTTTTTTTGGCATTTCATGTTTTCCTTTCAAATCTCTACCATTATACCAGCTCTCATTGTATTCTTTTTTACAGTACAGAAAGTTTATTTGTAATTACGTTTTAAAATGTTTGTAATAATAATTTTTCTATATTTTTTCTTTCCGATAATCTCAAATTTAATCAGATTTTTAAAGCTGGCTTGGGAAATAACATATGTTAGAAGAAACCTTTCAGATATTTTAGGATACTGAAGAATAGTAGACTTAAGAGAAAAGGAACTTATATATTAGGCTTACATCTTGCTATTACTGAATATTAGGCTTACATCTTGCTATTACTGAATGTTTATGTCCCCCTCAAATCTGTATGTTGAAGCACTAATCTCTAATGTAATGGCGTTTGAGGTGAGGATTTTGGGAGGTAATTAGGTTATGAAGGTAGAGTCCTCATGATTGGGAGCAGCATCCTTATAAGAAGAGACATGAGAGAGTTTGTTTCTGACTTGTGAGGATACAATAAAGCAACTGTCTGTAGGCCAGAAGAGCACCCTCACCAGGAACATCAGCCTGCACTTTGATCTTGGAATTCCCAGCCTCTAGACAGTGAGAGATAAATGTTTGTTGTTTATCAGTTTATGGTATTCTATTATAGCAGCCTGAACTGACTAAGACACACCCTATGCTAAAATGTCAACAAAAAATAATGCGATTTTCTTAGGACATGGAGACAAGCGTTCTTACTAGCACATTTCCCAGAAGTATTAGAATAGGGCAGAGCAAGGATGTTATAATGACAAACAAGCAATCCTAAGAGCTTACATTTTCTGATCCTCTTCTATAGTCCTAAATCTTTCATGGTCAGTATCTTTAGAGTGTGAAAAATGTAGCTGAGTTTAGTACCGTTTGTCTTTTCAGTTTTTATGAGAATTTAAAACTCTTCAAGAGTTAGTAACACTTATTTTAAGTTTTGCTTCTTCTACTTTTATTTCTATTTCAGTATCTAATCTCAGAATATCTGTTCTGTTCTTCACTGTTCATTATATTCTTCTTCTAGATTTTCGTTACTAAGTTTACTTATTCCTTGCCTTACCATGGCAGGCCAGGTCTCACTAACGCAGGCCTTCCTAACAACTGCTTCAGCACTGACCGAGTGGTTCAGTTAAATATTAAAAGCTGGTAGAGCCAGGCTGGAATGTAACAAAAGCCCACCGAGAGTTTTACCTGGGCTTTTCCTGGGCCTTGAGGCATGACAAGATAGTGAAGGAATTCTTAACAGCACCCATTTAGAATTAAAACAAATTTATTAGGGGTCTGAAGAAACTCCTCAGGGCTTCACAAACAGGTTTCCTGGGGGTCTGAAGGAACTCCAAAAATCTCCATGATTTAGCAGGAAGCAAGATAAGCGTGATCACCCCAGCACCTGGACCCATTTAGGTTAAGTAAATTTACTGAGGCTCAGGACTCACATCTTAATCATAGATTAGAAAAAGTTAATCATTTATGTCTTTAGATGAATGCACACCTACACATAGACATATAGCTTAGAAGGTATATCGGCTCTGGAAAACTTCGTAATTTTGAGTTATTCTGGCAAAAATTTCCAGGCCTTCTTTCTGTACCCAGTTACAGAAATAAAAACTGTGGGGATCGCTCCAGCGTAGAGGCCCCCTGACTGTTCCTCCGCCATAATGTGGGCTTGAACCCAGACACATTTCCCCCTCCTGGAGGCAGTTGATCTATAGGAAAGCAGAAACTAAAGGATGATTCTGTAGAAGTTATTCAGACTCTCTGATGCTAACATAATGGCCCGCTGATGGCTGTGTGGTCTTACAAGACATTGTGCTTTTCCTTGGTTCCTGTTCTGGGCTAGTTCTATGACTCTGTTTAACAAACACTGCTTAAGCCCTGTGACCATTCACACGACCATGGAGATTGTTGCCTTTTGAATGTAAATCCCTATGCCTTTAAGATCTTTGCTCTTGGCGGGGACCTCTAAAGAATGTTACCTTTCTAAATGTAAATCCCTACACAATAGATAAAGAAAAATCACCTGCCCCCTTTTATGGCCCCTCACTATGTACCTTTCCTTTCTGCAGTATGGAAAGTTTTTCAGATACTAGTCAGTAACCAAAGGGGAAGAAATTGGTATATTATTTGCAAAGATCAATAAACATGGGCAGTAGTAGCACATTCAGAAATGATGATAGTCTTTACTTTTCTTGCCTCCCTCCTCAGGCAATAGTATATAACCTCTATTAGGTTCCTTCTTTTTTTTTTTTTTTTTGAGACAGTCTCGCTCTGTCATCCAGGCTGGAGTGTAGTGCGCACAATCTCAGCTCACTGCAACCTTTGCCTCCTGGGTTCAAGCCACGCTTCTGCCTCAGCCTCACAAGTAGCTGGCACTACAGGTGTGTGCCACCCTGCTTGGCTAACTTGGTTGGTATGTCTTTCTTTTTTTAAGGATGCTTAACATGGACCCTCAATCTCTTCTGGCTTGTGAGGTTTCTGCCAAAGGGCTCATGGTTAGCTTGACAGGATTCCTTTTGTACATGACTTGTCCCTTCTCTCCAGCTACTTTTAAGATTTTTATCTTTCACATTGACCTTAGAGAATCTGATGACTGTGTGTCTTGGGGATGGTCATCTTGTATAGCATCTTGCTAAGATTCTCCGAATTTCTGAATTTGCATGCTGACCTCTCTAATGAGGTTGGGGAAATTTTTGTGGCTAATATTCTCAAGTATGTTTTCCATGTTGCTTGATCTCTCTCCATCTCTGTGATGGACCAGGTTGTTACTTTCTTCTCTACCAGCAAATGCTATATTCTCTTCATCAATCCCTGTACTTACATAGTCTCTTAAGAAATGAGCAGGCACTTAATAAATGTTTGTTGAGTCAATGAAGAAATTCTCCCTACTGTGGCCAACATCAGGATACTCCTCCTTTTTCTCTGTTCTCATACACTTATAGTCAGAAAAATTTTGTGTCTTACAAGTGAAACAGGTATCAGGCCATATAGGAAGATATGCAGTGGGAGAGTGAACAATGATGTAACAAGATTTGGGTGAACAAGGCTGGGCACAGTGGCTCACGCCTGTAATTCCAGCACTTTGGGAGGCTGAGGAGGGTGGATCATGAGGTCACGAGTTTGAGACCAGCCTGGCCAACATGGTGAAACCCCTCTCTACTAAAGATACAAAAAATTAGCCAAGCGTGGTGGCAGGTGCCTGGGCCTGTAATCCTAGCTACTTGGGAGGCTGAGGTAGGAGAATTGCTTGAACTCAGGAGGTGGAGGTTGCAGTGAGCTGATATTGCACCACTGCACTCCAACCTGGGTGATGGGGTGAGCTCTGCCTCAAAAAAAAAAAAAAAAAAATGGAGTGAACAAAAGAGATTGCTGAGGGAAGGATGAGTATATGACATTTTGTGCCTAAATCCTGGTGGAATTTTAGCTATAAAGTTTTGAAAGCTCAATGAAGCTAGGCATAATAATATGACAGCTATAAAGAGTTTTTGATTTAGCAAAGGATGAGATAATAATACTTGGTGCAGCTTGTTCTTTTGTTCTAGGAAACCACTGGAAAGGACATATGAAAAAGTACAGCAGAGATTATGTGAAAAAGCAAGATTTGAAAAGGAAATATTTGATACACTATGACTCCAAGTAATCAGACTGCTCTCTGTAAGAATGAAAACCATTATTTTTCTAAGTATAAACTTGGGTTGCACTAATGTTGAAGACTGTTTCTTGAGTGTGTAAGTGTATGTGTGTGTGTGTGTGTTCTTGTGCATAGATGATGAAGCAGCAGTTTTATTGAGATATGTTATGAAACTGTACTATTTGGGGACTCAGATGACAAGTGTGGGGTAAGGAATTCCCACTACTGGTGGAACCCAGCACCACAAGGCACTTTGAGGATAAGTGGCTTTTTCAAGATCTTAAGGCAGCACCTTTGACAAGGAAGGGCATTAGCCGTCAAGTAAACAGGGCTCCTTTAAAGAGCCTCATGGACAGTGGATGAAATAAAGGACACCAGACAAGGTTTGCTGTGATGGACTAGTGGGTGAGGATATATAGTCATTTCTTTAGAGATTCCCAGAAATACTTGAAGGGACAGGACACACTGCAAGAAGGGCTGGATGTCTTGCAGGTGGACACATTGGTGATCCACAGCTAAATTTTCCAAGATGGCCTGCCTTCTTAGGGCTTCACAGTATACTTGTTTTATTTGCTTTCTTTTTTCTTTGATATATTTAAAAAATACTAAAAAATAATATCTAGGTGTCAATAGTCACACCATCTTTAATGTAACATTTGTCACATTTGTTCTCAATATTTCTTTTAATAAAGAAAATACTACAGGGATAGCTAAAATCCCTTTGAACCACCAATCTCAGGTTCAATCCTATTCCTCTGCTCTTTGGAAGCAACCACTATTATGAGCTCAGTGTGTATTTAATAATCTCAAAAAGTAATGTCATATATATGTGGACCCTTAAGCAATGTGGTAAGTTTAATTTTTTTGCTTTAATTTGCATGTGTCATCTTTTAATGTAATTTTGTATCTGTAAACATCATTTTGCATCTGGCTTGTTTTATTCAATCCCATGGTTAGAGGTCTTTTCCTTGATTATACGTACATAAAAACATATATAACAGTTATATTAACACATATACTATATGTTAATTCATTTTAAACTGTTTAATTTATTTTTGATTTTTTATTATTAAAAATTGTGTCATAACATTCTTATATATGTCTTCCTGTATAAATATGTAAGACTTGTCTCTAGAGTTGATACCCAGAAGTAGAATTTATGGGCTATGTACATATTTACTTTAATACTAACAAATTTGTTCAAAGAATGAGAGTTTCTACTTCAGCAAACAGCCCAACAAATACTTGATCTTGTCAGGCTTTAAAATTTTTGCCACTATATTTTGAGAAAAATAGTGTCTCATTTTTTACATTGTATCTTTTGATTATTAATGAGATCTAATAACTTGTCTTATGTTCATTAGGCATCCAATATTCCTATTTTGTGAAATGTGTATTCTTATTAACTCATTTAATTTCTTTTCTTTTTCTTACTGATTGTGGAATTTTATGTTTCCAGTACTGATAACATTGATTTTATGCATGTTGCAAATGTTTTCTCTCAGGCTGCCTCTTGTCTTTTAACCTTGTATATAGTATATTTTGTCAATAAGAAGTTTTGTATTTTTTGGGTGAATATTTATGTTTGGTGTTTTCTGAGTCTTTTAAAGGAAAGCTTCCCTATCTGAGAGCATACATCTATTTTTCTACATTTATTTTCAAGTAGTGATGGAGTTTATGTTTAGATATTTAATATCCCTGGAACTTCATTTTTTTTTTTGAGATGGAGTCTTGCTCTCTCATGAGACTGGAGTGCAGTGGCACAATTGTGGCTCACCGCAGCCCCCACCCCCCAGGTTCATGCTATCCTCCTACCTCAGCCTCCCGAGTAGCTGGGACTACAGGTGTGAGCCACCACGCCCAGCTAATTTTGTATTTTTAGTAGAGACAGGGTTTCACCATGTTGGCCAAGAAGGTCTCCATCTCTGGACCTTGTGATCTTCCCGCCTTGGCCTCCCAAAGTGCTGGGATTACAGGCATGAGCCACTGTGCCTGGCCTTATTATTATTATTATTTTTTAATATAAAGATACTTAATTGTTTCAAGACAATTTGTTGAATTCTCCATCTGTTATGAGTTCAATATTGTCTTTAGTAGGGTTTGTCTCTAGGCTCTTAACTCTATCATGCTGATTTATTTAGTCCTGTGCCAACACTACATACATTCAGTCATTATACCTAATTAAATGTCAAATACAATGCCTAGGGTGAGCCTCCTCTTTTGAGAACGTTATGTTTAGAAATGTGTTATTTTTTCTTGGCTCTTTTCACTTCCATATGAATTGTAGAATTGACTTGTCAAGATCTACAAAAAATCCTGTTGGGAATTTTAATTCAAATTTTATTAAATTTAAAAATTACTTAAGGGAGAACAGACATTTTTATATTACTGAATTTTCCTATCTTTGAATATGGCTTATCTCTCCATTTGTTCAGGTTTTATTATCATTTTTTGTTTGAGATGGAGTCTCACTCTGTCTCCCAGGCTGGAGTGTAGTAACGTGATCTTGGCTCACTGCAACCTCCATCTCCCAGGTTCAAGCAATTCTCCTACCTCAGCCTCCCAAGTAGCTGGGATTACAGGTGTCTGCCACCACACCCAGCTGATTTTTGTATTTTTAGTAGAGACAGGTTTTGCCATGTTGGCCAGGCTGGTCTCGAACTCTTGACCTCAGGTGATGTGCCCACCTTGGCCTCCCAAAGTGCTGGGATTACAGGTGTGAGCCACTGCGCCCAGTCAGGTGTTTTTTTTTTTTTTTTTTTAAAGATCTGTATTGTCAATAAAAACTGGAGGCAAATTGGAACTGAGAAACATTTTCCTTTTCTTTTTTAGGTTGCAGTGCTTACAAGCAAGTCCTGTCTTCAGAAGAACTGGCTCATTTAATAAGAGACGTAGCAGAAGTTTAAGGGGCGTAATCTATACAGTTAGTTTGCCAATTATCCTCATTGGTGGAAAAATAATTCTCCATCATAATTATATATTGGCAAGGGTCACTACACATTTATATGACAGTGAAACAGCACAATGACTAACATAAACTCTTTTTTTGTTAAAGGGACCTTTACCCATTCCTCCAAGTAGACTAGGACAATTTTAGAACATTGAGATAAAAATGTAAAAACAGCAATCACGTAGTTTTTGAAACTGTGCAACTAAGGGGGAAGTATGTAAACAACTAATTATGTTTTGTTAAAGATTTACAGGAGCTTTGTGACCTGACCAAGGACAAAGACATTCCCAACCTCCTCTGACTCTTGCCGGCACCCAGATCTCTGTGTTCCTTAGTCACCTCTTGATTCTAACTCCTGCGCGTAGTTTCCCCATACCCCCCTCCCATAAAAACCCTCCAGCCAGCCTGAAAGACTTCAGATGGATGGTACTTTAGAATGCTAGTTCTCCATCTTCTTGGTTTGCTGGCTCTCCAATTTAATCTGCTTTTCTTTTCTTTTTTTTTTTTTTTGAGACAGAGTCTTGCTCTATTGCTCAGGCTGGAGTGCAATGGTGTGACCTTGGCTCATTGCAGCTTCTGCCTCCCGGGTTCAAGCGATTCTCCCATCTCAGCCTCCTGGGTAGCTGAGATTCCAGGTCTGTGCCACCACACTCACCTAATTTTTGTATTTTTAATAGAGATGGAGTTTCACCATATTGGTCAGGCTGGTCTCCACCCACCTTGGCCTCCCAAAGTGCTAGGATTACAGGCGTGAGCCACTGCGCCTGGCTTAATCTGCTTTTCATTCCACAAATCCTTGTTTCTCATGTCTGGCTTTTCAGCAGCAAGCAGCCAAACCTGGGTTTGGTCACTTACATTTGTATATATCAATATTGTAAAAATCAGCACTAAAATTGTTTCCATTAGGAAGCCAGCAATGTAAAACATATGAACTTAAGCCTTTATTTTAGGTTCCAGTGCTAAATGGAACTATTATTCAATTTAAGAACATATAAGGCTAGCTGTACCTCCATCCCTCCCTCCCTTCCTCCTAACCGCTCCTTTTTCCTCTCCCTCCCTTGCTTCTGATTTTTCTTTCTTCTTTTTTCACCTGCTGCCATTCTCAGTTTATCCTATGATACAAAGTTTTTTCTGACTGTCATGTGTAATGTCAAATGCTCAGGCAAAATGGATGATTTGGCTAGGCTAACAATGTTTATTTTGCAGTATTTCCAGTTTTTTAGTGGATTTTCTTATGATTTTGAGGAAATTCTGCTGTCTCTCTACATTTCTATTTTGTGCTTTGTATTGTTAGTGCTTTTCCTTTTCTTTATTTAATTTTGTTGATTATTTTTAAATACCTTTAATTTCATTAATTTTTGCCTAATACAAGTAGGACATTTTATTATTGTGTCCTACTTTTGGGATTTTCCTTTTTTTAATATCATCGTGAGCTCAATGTTTAGTTCATCTATTTTTGTTAACGAATACTTGCTATTGAAACCATTTACCCTAATAATGTCTCTCTAAATGCTATTTTGGCTGTATCCTAAGTGTTTTGATAAGTAATCATTTTATACTCACTGATTATATCCCCACAGTGGGGCTGTGCGTGTTGTACTTGTTCCTTTTGCCTGAAGCACACTCCCGTTTCTTTACCATCTTTCTTTAGTCTGTTACTCCTCTTGTTATCTACATGAATTTATCTGCCTGACATTTACAGTATGTATACTTGCTGTTATTTGCCTGTTTTGTCTCAACATATAAACTCCTGAAGTGCAAGGGCTCTGTCTTGCTCATGGCTATATTTCCAGTGCTTAGGATAATTCCTGGCTTAGAATAGGCCAATATACATTTGTTGAAGACATATATTTGTTAAATGCATTAATATCTTTGAAGACTTTTTCTTTTTTTTTCTTTTAGTGTTTGACTTGTTCAATGTTGTTAGGTTTCTTATTTTAGTCTTCTTCAGATTGCTCTAGTTATATTTCTCTGGATTGGAATTCTCCAATTTGTTGGGGCTTGTGAGGTATCACTCACATGGTGCTGGATTTCCTCAGAGATTTCATTACTTTTAGTAGTTTCTTATTCCTTGGGGGCTATCCTTTGTGTCTGTTCTATGATATAAATACCCTGGCTTGTGGATCCCTTCTCGGTGGCTGTTGTCCTAACTTCCTGGGTATACTGTCACTGAACTAGATGCCAGCTGTTTTGACTTGGATATTGTGCACACTGCACGGGTAGCACACCTCCAGAAGGGCTCTGCATCCTGGACAGATTTAACTCTGGACCTGCGTGGGTGACTCTGTTTTTACGCCTGGGGCAGATGGGTGAAGATATTTTGGCTCCTATGCATGGGGTGACAGTGTATTTTCTGCTACTGGCTTTACTCAGAGAGGCCTAATTTCAGTATGGGGTGACAGTGTATTTTCTGCTACTGGCTTTACTCAGAGAGGCCTAATTTCAGTTTTCTGCATGTTGGATCCCAAGGCTTTGGCTGTCATCTGGGAGCAGGTGTTGAAACTTTACCTTTGTTCCTGAGGCAAAGCTGCCACCTCTATTTCTTCATCCCCTCACCATTCCTGCCAAGAGCTTAACTTTAGCTTCTTCTTAAAATGTGTTCCTATATTCAAGTTCTGCTCCTTGGAAATCATTCTTATCCCCCTTTTTATGCTTAAGCGTGGCTGTATATTTTTCACTTAAAAATATTTCCAGCTAACACTTTTTAAACTTTCATTTTTAATTCAGGGCACATGTGCAAGTTTGTTATATAGGTAAGCTTGTGTCATGGGGGTTTGTTGTACAGATTATTTTGCAACCCAGATTTTAAGCCTAGTTATCTTTCCTGATCCTCTCGCCTCCCACCCTCCACACTCTGACAGGTCCCAGTATTTATTTGTCCCCTCTGTGTCTGCCCATGTGTTCTCATCATTTAGCTCTCACTTAAAAGTGAGAACATGCAGTATCTGGTTTTCCGTTCCTGCATTAGTTTGCTAAAGATAATGACCTGAAGTTCCATCTTTGTTCCTGCAAAGGACGTGATCTAATTCTTTTTTTGGCTGTATAGCATTCCACAATGTATATGTACCATATTTTCTTTCTTCGGTCTACCATTGATGGGAATTTAGGTTGATTCCATGTATTTGCTGTTGTCAATAGTTCTGTAATGAACATATCCATGCATGTGTCTTTATGATAGAACAATTTATATTCCTTTGAGTATATACCCAGTAATGGGATTAGCCAGCCAACACTTAGGTATCCAAAAAGCAGGTGGCATAATCCCTAGTTACTTAGGCATTTTTTTAAAATCCTCTGTGCTGGGTGTGTATATATATATGATCTTGGATTTTTACATCTTTTTCCTGCCCATACTCTCTGATGACTTCTCTGAAAAGGACACTATGCATTCAATTTGGATTCTGGCTTGTAATTTACAGCTTTGAGACTAATAATCCCTTCACCTGACCTCAGGTGGGCATTGGTCCCTGTTCCCAATTATAAGGCCTGTGCCCAAATATGGGCATATGGATTTTCCAGCCTCATCTCTGGGTCTGAGCCACTGTCTCTGTATTTTCATTTGCATAGTGAGAATATTTAGCTGATCGGCCTCTTTGCTCAGGCTTCAGAAAGATGTGTGGATGAGGACTTTGGAGAGACACTGGCTAATTCTGTGTTAGTAGCTCCGATTCTCCTCCCTCAAATACTAATGTCTTTGTCCTAACATTATTGAAATTAGTAAAATGTTGTTATTATGAAAACTATATCCAGAGTGTGTTTAGATGGAACTAGCGGGGAGTATATAAGCATGTTTGCAATCTCTTAGAATAACCCAGATGTCTGTCATGTTTAAAATTTGGAAAATTTTACCTACTATCTGGATTAAGTGAGATGCTTTGGCAACTCTAGATCTGAATTCTTGCATGAAGAGGTTGGCTGGGCAGCAGCTATCCTCTTCAGACTACACACGTCCTCCCAGTTTTACACAGTTCCCAGGAGACTCACCTCACCTCACTCATTTACTTACCTACCTGGGCTCTTTTGGCATCTGCATTTTTAACCTTATCAGGAAATTTGGGTTTTAATATTAATGTAATTTAATTTCAGCCGGAGGCATTCCAGCAATGTTGGGTTTGCTTAGATCATTTGTAACTGAGATATGAGAACCAGATTTGCATTTTGGAAACTAGGACATAGTGTGAAACGTGGTTTCACAAATTCTATATTAAATATCATCGTCAGTGCTTGATCTGGTTTAAATATTGTCATTGTTGATATGTGTTACCTTGGAAGTTGAGTTTAGAACTAAAATAATGGGAAATACTACAGTTATGAATTAAAAAGGTTGCCTTGCAGTCCTAATCTTGAGGACTTTGGGTAATGTGGAAGCAAATGATTTTGAGAAATATGAGATGAGGCACTTAGAAACAGAAACAGCTAAGATAAGAAAAGTCTCCACATATGAACAGCTGAGAAGGAAAGTACTTACTTGCGGTTCTCTGTGAAATTACTGAAAAATAAGCAAACAGAAATCCATTTAATTTTTCTCAAATAGAAAACACATAGTATTGTTTAATATATTTTCCTGGTGTCTGTGAGGGGAGGACTTAGTTGGGCAATAAAGGAGGCATTCCAAACTACCCTATAGATTATTTGGTTTTAGGTTAGTTTTATAATGCAAAACTAGATGTAAGATTAAGCAGTGATGATGTAATGATGAAGTCAAAGGTAGAGTTTCTTTAAAGGCCCTCTCCATTTGTTGGACCTGAACAGCTTTGGGAATAGTATTGGGAAAAGACCACTGGATCTTTGCACTATAATGTTTGGAAGAACACTGATGGTCTCTCTCCATTTGTCATTTTGAATTTCACCTCTCTCTCTCTTTTTCTGCCTCTTTCTCCCTTTCTCTGTCTCTCTCTCCATCCCCTCCAAATTCTGCCTACCTGTTACTTCATAATATTGTTCAGTTTATTGTTGATAAATGCTAGCTTAGTCCCTCTTTTAATTAGTATTTTTTTAAAAAAACTACAGGGCAAGCAGGGTAATAAGGAAACAAGAGAAGAATGGGAAACTCAAATCACTTGGACAGAAGTGAAATGAAGGGGACCATAGAGTACCAAAGTAGAAAAAGAGCTGAAATACTTACTTATGGATGCCATGCGTGGACCTAAAAACCAAATTAGATACCAGTGAAGATTTCTTTGAAAGAAACAAGATTCCCTCTAAGGAGGTATATTTGTGTAGGGGAGAATCTTGGACACAGCTCTGGGTCCAAATTATGATTCTATGATTATGTATTCTTGAGTAACTATCTGGCTCAGTTTCTTATCTCTTACAAAGGGGTTAGTGGAGTTACTCTAAGGATTAAATGAGATAATGTAATTAAGTATCTATATAGTTCTATAGGAGGTACAAAGTAAATATATGTTTGAAATTATGTAAATATAACTTCCTTCTCAGGGAGAAGCCAGATGAGCAGAGGGCAGAGGAAACGGGCAGCTCTGAGTCAGGTAGCTGCACACAGAGTTGGAAATGAGCAGGGTAGGGACAGGTCTCTAAGCTTTACAGGGAGCAACAAGAACAACAGAAAGCAGTAGAAAAAGAAACTGAACTTACCGTGGGGTGTTGAAGGTGGACCAGCTGAAAAACAGAAAGGTATCTTAGCAACTGTTTTTTCTCCCATGATATTGTCCTTTCTATGTAGAGAGTTTCTTCTTGGTAGGTCATTATAACAATAGGGAAAACTTATCCTTTGGTGTTCATTTACTTTTAATATGAATCAGCAGAATGTGAACTTTCAAAAAATCATTAATAACTTCATGGAATTTTGATGACAGGAAGGTAAGTGGTTAAAGTGGTATGCACCCCAAGCCTGGAAATCTTAGCAGTACCAGGGAAAGGAGCAATTCTAGAATCCTACAGTGGCGAAAATACGAACTTACTGATGGCAAGTGAAATGAATCTAGCTTGTAAGTGGACCACAGAAAATTATCTCCTTTTTCTTTCCCCTTTGTTCAAATTGTTTTTCAATTTAAGTCCCTTGTCATATATCATTTTGACTGCTAATAAACTTTCCCCTGCTCTTTATTTTTTAATAAACTAGTAAGATTGGTTTTTTCCATATAGTTATTTAAAAGATGAGAGAATGATGGGTCACACGAAAGCAAAACATGGAGGAAATAACAACTTTAAGTTGTTTAGGCTTAAATCCCCTAAAATCTCTAAAAGGTGATATAAAATTTTCTGAGATATTTTGGAATTTAAATGTGGAAAAAGGGACCAGGTATATGGCAGGAGGTTCAAATGAAAAAGGGTTATGGAAACTTCTTATCTACTCCTTTCTCTCCCACCATTTTTTTCCTTTTTAAGATAATCTCTTGTTGATGGGCTTTGAAATTTTGTGAATTTTTTTTCTCTGCTCTGACTTATATCTTCCCTTTTTGCGATGACAGGTAACTGCTTGAAATCCTGCAGGGGATTGTAAATCAGTAGTCTTAAAACTTTCTAGTACATCATTAATAATCCAGAGAGGCTTAGACAGCAAGAGGCCAAGATGTATCTCAAGCCCTTCGTATTCCATTATGGTCAGACAAAGATGCTTGCACTCCACTAGAGACTGGTTGAGTCCTAAACGAGAGAATTAAGTGAATACATAGACTTACTGATTGTGAGAGGATGCAATCTGACTGAAAAACAAGCAGAGAGGTTTTTTTGTTACCCTCTTTTTGTTTCTTTTCCTATTCATTTTATTTTCTACTGGTAAATTTACTAGTGATATACTT